>JBBJLS010012010.1:0-15789 GCA_037577275.1 Bryconaethiops microstoma
GGCCAGAAGAGCTGGACTCCCACCTGATGTCCTCAAACAGATCTACCTGACTTTCATTAGACCTGTTCTGGAGTATGCCAATCCAGTGTGGGGTGGACTAACCACCCCACAGATGAACTGGAACGAGTGCAAAAACGATGCTGCAAGTTAAGTGGTATCTCGCAATTCTCCCTTCCAACACTGAGGGAGAGGCGGCATGAGGCCACACTGCGCACTCTTAGTAACATTCTTAAAGACAATCCC
The DNA here is from genome assembly GCA_037577275.1 of Bryconaethiops microstoma. Lineage (NCBI taxonomy): Eukaryota > Metazoa > Chordata > Actinopteri > Characiformes > Alestidae > Bryconaethiops > Bryconaethiops microstoma. The sequence continues at coordinate 244 of JBBJLS010012010.1, forward strand.
TCTCCTCTGCATACCTTCGTCATCCAGGCCCCCTCTATTGGATATGAGCTGAGACACCGAAGTCAGTTGTTAGCAAATAAGAGCAAAACTAAAAAACATGAGATGGCTTTTATTCCTCGTGCTCTTAGATTGATTTACAGTTGACTTTTATAGTAACTTACGGATTTAATGTTTTTATTGTTGACTGTTTTGTTTTCTTATTATGATGTTTGTGATTGACACAATTCAGGCCTCACATTGAGTGCTGTTTCCTGCCATGTCGGTCTTTAATAAATCTAATCTATCATTAACTGTCTAACCATGGATGGGATGGGGTCTTTAAGAAAACTGTCTGTTCACAGCGGTTCAATAAAAAAAGTAGAAAAACGAGATACAGAATCGATGTAGCCCATAACTGTTCACAGGCGGGTATCAAAAACTGTCAAGAAACTCCTCTTCAGGCTGTGCACCTAGTACACACACAAACATCAATCATATAGATACACATTATAGGTGTACATTTACAGAGTGTGGCTCACCTGTTACTGCAGTTTTCCAGCTCTCTCTCCACCCTGTAAATTAGTGGGAAGGGACCACCTTGGGACCACCACTGACCACACAGTACTGGGGTGATGGACCACTTTCAGCACAGCAGTGACACTTATAGTGTGTGGTACATCTGACACAGTAGAGAAGATGCTGTGTGCACTCACTGACCACTTTTTTACAAATTGAAGAGCAAATTTCCTAAACTCAGTCCAGAAGCATTTTTTTTCCTGGAAAATCGCGTTTTACTTGTTTCACTATTGGTTGGCAATTCTTACAGGAAATAATAGTCATTTTTCAATGCTTGTTTCTAAAGTGCAACTCCTGCATATTTTGGTATAGGCTAATTTGTTTAAAAATTATAAAGAAAACAATTTTTAAGTAAATCAATATTCAATGTCACAAAATTATGTACAAGTTTAATATTTATATCCTCCTACATGAAACAGCATAGAGTCAATGACAGCTAACTGCATATAAATCGTAAACATACTTCTGTCTACCAGTACTGGTAAACAGAAGTATGGACTGAGTGAGTTTTGGAAATTCACCTAATCTTGTACCATGTATTATGCAAGGACTGAGTGACTTTTGGTCGCTTACACTATTGCACATAAAGAGGTACTGTAAAAATATGCCAGTAGTAGTGTTACCTCAAAAATCAGAAAAAATGGACTGAGTGAGTTTTGGAAATTTCCTCATCAATTAGTGCATCATTAAGGTCATGTTAAAGTTTTCTCTGATGGACATAAAAGTATTACACTTTGAGGAAGAGGGTTTGTTTTCTACTCCACTTGTTGTGAGTCTTTTCACTTTTGTGCACAAAAGGAAGTGTTTTTGGAAGCTGAACCAAGAGAAAAAAATTAACTTGAATTGTCTAAACAGCATATATACAAAGACTTGACCTTGCAGTCCATTTTATCCTATTTCAACATGATGCTGGTGGAAGGGACTAGCTGTATGCAGTAATGATCTACAGTAAGAAAGTAATAATGAATTAATAACAAGTTACTAAATTAAGACATATTTTGCAAGCAAGCTAATAAATGCTTTATTAATGTACTTGAGATGTTAATAAGGTCTTCTATAAAAGAAAATGTCTTTATGTGACAAGCAATTAATTTGGCGGCAGTTGTGTGCTGATCATGGACTTGAGTCCACCGGCATTGCAACGCTGAACCTACGCGAATGTTGACGGCCTTTTGTTTTCTCTCCAATGTTTAGATCCAGTGCTGGGGGAATCCAATGAGGAGGCCAGTCCAGTGGAATATGATCAGTGGCAGCTGGGATCAAGCAGAAGTTTGGACCGATGATGCAGTCAACTACCAACAAAGGGAAATGAAGGTCTGACTGATCTTTGTTTATTTTCCATGTTGGGTCAGGCCAAGTTGGAGAAGGCCAAGGATTCCAGCTTGTGAATGTAGTAGCGACCGATCTGCAATCAGCGAGAAGTGACCTGATGGTTAAGGAGACGCCTCTGCGACTGGAAGGTCGTGGGTTTAAATCACAGTACTGACAATAGCACCACTGAGGTATCCTTGTGTGCAACAAAAGTTGTGGTGTGTTCACGTGTGACAAAAAAGGCCACTTTACACTTTACCTAAAGGACCGTGTTTTAGTGCATTCATGTCTTTTCTGTATTTTTGGCCATTGCTGAGAATGAATTGTAAGTAAGTTAGACAATATACATTTGACAGTATATTGTCTCACATAAGACAATATACATTTGTAAAAGTGATAGGTGAAAGTGTTTCAGATGTTGGAAAATGTTTTGCATGTTGAAATTATTTGTTTTTATTTTTGTAATTTTGTTTAATGGGCCAACACAGTTACCACATCAGAATGCTGGATCATCTGTTTCAGTTGGGGGAGGAATATTTCATAACTGCTCTGCTGCTTCAGGTTATTTCCAAGAAGGTGGATACTTGGTGTGGTATAAAAGTACAGCAGTGAGGGCATTTGTGTCTCACTGAGAAGAACGAAGCTCTGCAAGTAAGTTTTTCCAGTTCTTTCAAATCTTTTAAATTCTATTTTTTTTATTAACAAAAAGTGTTTTTCCCTTTAAAATATTTTGTTGTGTGTCATTAGGACAGCTCACAGCACTGTACCCTCTGTTCTCTGCACACAATGGCTGACAGCAAAGGCAAGTAAAACACCATCAACTGTACAATACATCCTAATACCTCAAGTGCTCTAAGATATCATTTGAGGCTCATAGACAGTGGTTCCTTGCTCTTAAATTATTTAGTTATTTTAGAAATGAATTAATTTGTTTATTTATGTATTTGCTGTTTTCTGGAAATCACAAGTTATAGCCGTTGGCTCTGAATGGAGCCCAGGGTTCATGGAGGAGCTTCTCCCATGTTCTCAGCAAATCTCCCTGCTGTACCACATCTCCTACCTGTGTCTGGCTAAATTCCCCAAAATGGAAAGCCTATTGAGGATGCGAGTTGTGGAAACCCAGGTTCTCTTTGTATCTTCAGAGGCTGTCCTGCTGAAGGTATCTAAACATTTTTCTGCTAAGAAACTAACTGATAATCAGTTTCAGAACCAGTTTCTGCTCAGAAACCCACTTTGACCAAATTTATACTTAGAAACCCACTAAGAACCAGTTTCAGAACCAGACTTTTATTTCAAGATTGATAACCATATCTTCACAAAAATGACATTCATATAAATAGATTTTCATTTATAGTTAATCAGTAACATTTATCAGTAAATGTAAAAACTCTTTATCTGACCAGCAAGATCAGTGTCAGGAATTAATCATATTTATCTGCTCTACTTCATTTTTAATGTTCAAACAAAGCCAACTTGTTCTGGATTGCCAGACTGGACTTCAGGTCCTTGGATTGGCATTTTAATTCAAGTTGTTGTAAAAAATATTAATTATCAATGATGTTGTATCTTGTAGTGTTTTGAATATGCTTTTGATCAGAAACTTCTGTAGATGATACAGTTCAAAAGGAAGAATTGTTTTGATCTTGTAGTTTTTCAGAAAAAATTTAAATTGAAGAAATTAATGCCAATAAATGCATTGTAATCAACATATAGTTATATCAACGTATGATGATTTATATACCTTTCATTTTTCCTTACATCACAGTGCGTGGGCACCAGTCAGAACTTAATTTCATCACTGTTCCCCATGCTGACTCTTGCCATTGAAAAAAATAAACCAACGGTGCCTGTGAAGTACCTGGAGAAAGCAAGAACCTGGATCACAGAAACTATTCAAGATGTGGACAAGATGGTGGAGAGGTAACTTCAACTCTTTATGACATGTTGTGAATGTTGTAAAGCTCAGCTGTTTTGAATAACTACGTTAACCAAAGGCTGGATGTTGATCTGCCTAACACTGGTGATCTCACTAAGCCAGGGCTCAACTCTCAGTCCAAGAAAGGTCTTGGTTGACTTAAGCTTAGCCCCACCATAAAAGGTGGATCTCATCATTATTGACCAGAACATGGAACATTTGGGATATTGTTACTGTATGGATTAGCAACAGAAGGATGCAGCTAACCAATGAGGACACCTGGTTCAACTGATCTCTTACTAGCCTGGTTTAATGAGTGTGTTTGTAGAGGGGAGCTCCCAGACACTGTCACAATGAGGAAGCAATGAGAACATACCAGGCCAAGAGTTCGCCCATGTAGCGTCCAGGCTGAGAGGATACCCTGTGACGATAGTCCTGGATGAGGGTAGTGAGAGGTGCTGTGACTGAACTGAAGCCCCGGATGAAACATTGATAGAAGTTCGCAAACCCCAGAAACTGCTGGATAGCGGGTAGAGGCCAATTTCGCATGGCGTCCAGTTTCTGGGCGTCCATGGCCCCACCCTGAGGGGAAATAATAAACCCAAGGAATGTGGTGGAACGCTGGTGGAAAGCGCATTTTTCCAACTAAAAGAACAGTAAGTGGGCCAGCAGCCTCTTTAAAACTGCCCAAACATGCTGGCTGTGTTCTTCTTTGGTCTTCGAATATATGAAGATGTCAGCGAAGACCCAGCGACCCATGTCCCGAAGAACATTGTTGATGAAGTGTTGGAAAGCTGCCAGACTGTTGCACAAGCCAAATGGCATAAACAGAGTTTCATAATGACCGGTGGGAATGATTAAAGCCATCTGCCACTCATCACCCTCCCTGATGCAAACGAGGTTGTATGCGCTCCTTAAGTCCAGTTTGGTGAATATGGAAGCACCAGAGAGGGCATCCAAGGCAGTGTTGGTCAGCGGGAGTGGAAGACGGTTCTTCACTGTGATCTTGTTGAGTCCCCGATAGTCAACACAGGGGCAGAGACCCCCATCTTTCTTTTCAACAAAGAAAAACCCCGCGGCTGCAGGTGAAGAGGAAGGACGGATGGTTCCCTGTCTGAGTACTTCAGCTATGTATTCCTCCTTGGCCATCTGTTCATCTTTAGTTAGGCAGTACAGATGGCCATGGGGGGGTACAGTTCCTGGTTGGAGGTTGATCTCCAGATCATAGGGCCGATGAGGAGGGAGATGAATGGCCCTGCATTTACTGAAAACTTCCCTCAGGTCTCAATAAGGTGGTGGGATAGAATTTTCGTCGACATCAGGGACAACGGGCTCTCCCGAGCACGTCCCAGCCAATGCTGGGAGACAAAGCTCCTGACAGGTCAGACCCCACTGTAAGATCTTATGCTGGGACCAGGAAATAAGGGGGGTCATGAGTCAACAGCCAAGGATGTCCAAGAATGATGGGGGGTGAGGTGAGCTGAGTGATGAAAAAGGAGATCTTCTCTTGGTGTTGATCAATGGTGAGTTGAAGAGGAGGTGTTTGATGAGTGATGGGACTATGAAGAAGGGGCCAACTGTCAATGGCTGTGATTTTGAGCAGTTGTGATAACGCCTCTAAACTCACACCCAAAAGAATGGTCAATGAAATTGCCAGCTGCTCCTGCATCAACAAAAGCAAAAGAATGGTCAATGAAATTGCCAGCTGCTCCTGCATCAACAAAACCAGTGACTCTGATCCGTTTGTAGCTGAACTGGATGTGAGCCTGAATGATGAAACAGGAAACGGTTGGTCGCAAGGAGGCAAAGATGGTGGTACCAGGTAATGACCTCCCCTTATTCACCTGGTCTGACCATTTCCCAGACGGAGCGGACAGAAAGCACAATGGTGTTCGGGGGGAGGCATGATAGGTGTACAGGCCTTCGCGATAACCTTGCACCCGCTCCGCTGTGGTCAAGGAGGCATGCCCTAATTGCATGGATTCCCCAGCCCCTCGTAGAAAGCCATCCGGAGAGTGGAGTCGCCCCAAGCAGTCTGTACCGCAAGGGTGCGGAACTCTGCAGTGTATTTACTTACCGGACGGTGTCCCTGCCACAGATGGTAGAGACGTGAGGATGTTGAAAAGCAGCCTTGAGTTGGTTGGTGAAAGTGAGGTAACAGTAGCAGTCATCCGTATCCGCTTTCAAGACTGCTGCAGCCCACTCCGCTGCCTGCTCCGTGAGGAGGGAGTCGACAAGTGTGATGCAACTCCGGTCTGAGGGGTAGCGCTCTGGCTGGAACTCAAAAAAGAAAGTGACATTTTGGGTAATACCCGTGCAGATGAAAATAAAGTGAATGAGGGAGTTGGGACGGGCACCTCGACAGGAGGAGCAGGCAGAGTCTGTTGCAGGAGCACGACCTGTTGGTGAAGGCCCGCTACTTCCTGCTTCAGACTTGCCCGTTCTTCCCCCTGACGATAATCCAGCTCCACCAGCGCGCACCAGTCTGCTGGGTTCACTACAACTGGCTTGTTTATTCTGTCACAGTGAGGATGCAATGAGAACCTACCTGGCCAGGAGTTCGCCTGTGTAGGCTGTGGTTTACAGAGCTCCCAAGACCACGGTATTTAATGTTAACTTTTGTACATCGTTGTCTGCTAAAATAAGCACAGAAGTAAAGTTAAGTCATAGGGGAACACAGACGTATGTTTTGGAGCGACGAATCTTGCTCAGTTTTCGGAAATACAGTGCAGAACTCTCCAGTAAGCTGACCAAGACACTTTGCTGCCTTTGTTTACTTCGGCGGACGGAGAAGTACAGCTCCGTAATGGTGATTGGCATGTACCTCCCGCCTAGCACTAATGATAACCAGGTGCTAGCTGAGCTGTACGAGACATCAGCAAGCTCGAAACTGTGCACCCCGAGGCATTCTTCATAGTGGCTGGGGACTTTAACCATGCCAACCTAAAGTCAGTTCTCCCAAAGTTCTTCCAGCATGTACAATTTGCTACCAGAGGGGGAAACTGCTTGGATATTGTCTACACCAACATTCATGAGGCCTAAAGGGCCATCCCCCGTCCCCACCTAGAATACTCAGACCATATCAGTGTGTTCATGGTCCCCACGTACAAGTCCTTGCTAAAACGTTCCAAACCACCCCGCAGAAACATTAGAGTGTGGCCAGCTGGAGCTGTTTCATATCTCCAAGACTGCTTTGACTCAACTGACTGGGACGTTTTTAGGAAGGCTGCAACGAATGGTGACTCGATCAACCTAGAAGAGTGCACAGACTCTGTGACTAGTTACATCTCCAAGTGCATAGACGATGTTACTGTCTCCAAGGACGTCACCAAGAGAGCCAACCAAAAGCTTCCCTGCCGGAGCCAACCTGTCTCGCACAGTAAGGAGAGCAAAGCAGGACTACAGATAGAGGATCAATGAGCACTTCAGCAGCACCAGAGACACCGTTTCATGTGGCAGGGCATTCAGGCCATCACAGACTACAAGTCCAACCCATGCAGCAGTGACGTTAATCCCACCCTACCAGATGAGCTCAATGACTTCTTTACACGGTTCGACGCACAGAACAAAGAGCCTGTGAGGAAAGTGACTCCACCCTCCAGCGACCCTGTACTCCGTCTCTCCACAGCTGATGTGAGGAAGACTCTCTCCAGAGTTAATCCATGCAAGGCTGCAGGACCCGACCTCATACCAGGCCGAGTGCTCAGAGAATGCGCAGACCAACTGGCTGATGTCCTAACGGACATCTTCAACACATCTCTGAGCCAGCCGTCTGTGCTAGCATGCTGGAAGTCCACCATCATTGTTCCAGTGCCGAAAAAGTCATCAGTCACATGCCTGAACGACTACCGACCCGTTGCGCTCACACTGATCACCATGAAGTGCTTCGAACGACTAGTCATGGCGCACATAAAGACAATTCTCCCCACATCTCTAGACCCACTTCAATTTGCATACCGATCCAACAGGTAAACTGTGGATGCCATATCCTGTGCTCTACACCTCTCACTGACACATCTGGACAAAAGAGACACCTATGTCAGGATGTTATTCATAAACTTTAGCTCTGTCTTCAATACGATCATCCCCCAAAAGCTGATCGTGAAACTGAGTAGTCAAGGCCTGAACACCACTCTCTGCAACTGGATTTCCTGAGAGAGGGGCCCCAGTCAGTTAGGATATGCTACAACACCTCCAGCACCATCACGCCAAGTTCCTTGGCGTGCACATAACTGAGGAACTTACATAGACAGAGAAAACCACCTCCATAACCAAGCAAGCCCAGCAGACACTACACTTCCTTCAACGGCTAAAAAGAGCGAGCCTTCCCCCTTCTATCCTCACCACATTCTACAGAGGCACCACTGAAAGTGTTCTGACCAGCTGCATCACTACCTGGTCTGGAAACTGCAATACATCCGTCTGCAAGGGCCTGGAGAGGATAGTAAAGACAGCAGAGAACATTATTGGGGTGCCTCTCCCCTCACTCCAGGACACATTTCACAAGCGGAGTGTTTGCAGGGCCTGCAACATTGTGCAGGACCCCTCTCACCCCTCACACAGACTTTTCTCCCTCCTGCTATCCAAGAGGAGATTCTGCAGCATTAGAGCCAGGTCTACCAGGCTGTGGGACAGTTTTTTATCCCCAAGCTGTCAGGCTTTTTAACAGCTTGCTGCCCCCAAGAAATCCTCACTAACTCTACCCCTCCTCAACCCCAACCAGCCTGTTCTGCTACTTAAATATGTTCTGTCAAGCTCAGATCGAAATTACGATGATCAATGTCTTTACTGTATATGTACAGTATATTAATATAGCTACCCTTTTGCACATACCACAGATTCATAAATTCATATATTACCATTAACAGGGAATAGTGAGTGTGTTAATGTTGGAGAACTGCCAAACTGTGCTGGACACTGGCTCTCCAGGCACCCCTGGTTTAAGAGTGCTTAACATCTCAGAAGTCCAATCAATTGTTCAGTAAATCTTTTTGATGGTAGAATACAACTTGTTGACATTAAAGAATTTTGTACTATATTTTATAAGTATTTTTCTGTTGATAAACATTGTAATCAGTTACAGATGAAGCGACATCACTGATACACATAAAGAAATAGTGGACCCAGAACTAAACCCTGAGGGTGACCTTTAGTAACTGATAAAAACAAAAAAGTTGTATCCTAACATAACACACTGCTTCGGATTCTTTAGGTAGTTTTGAAGCCATGCATAATCCATACTGTCAAATCCTTTTATACAGCTTTTGTAAATGTTTTGTAAAGTTCTTAGCTCAGTCCGGTTATACTAACTAAGCACTGTTGTATGTACATAAACATTACAATATTATTTACCATTCAGGTATGTTGTGCTCAACAAAGATGTGGCTACGACTACCAATGACATCATCTCAGAAAAGAAACAGATTGAAAGCAAAACCAGCAAGCTGTCTCAGGAGATTGAGGGCATTATGAAAACTCTAAATGTCCTTGAAGGCCAGCTGAGTGATACCACTAAACAGATTGAAGAAAAAGAGAAGCAGATTGAGGCCAAAAATCGAGAGCTACAGAATTTGATTAGTTCTGCTGCCTCCGAAAGCCAAGGTCTTGGTATTTTTGCTGCTATTGTGCCATTCAGTGCTCTTCTTGTGAAATTCATTGATGATGCAACACCTGGTCCTGGTGTTGCTGAAAAGACCAATGCTCTTGAAGCAGAACTGAACTGTCTTTCTTCAGAAAAGATTTCTCTGAAACAAGCGGAGTGGAAGTTGCAGGTCCAGACAATTGACTGGAGCATGAAGCTGGCCAAACTAAAAATTCACCAGGGTGAGTAGCTTTACCCATGCAAGCATGTTAGAAACACTAAGTACATAATGCCCAGATAAACTACTGGAAGTATATTTATACATTTACTTAGCTGTTTTTAAGATAATTTGTTTTCTGTTCCTTCTTTTGTTAGGTGCTATTCCTGATCCTGTCCACCTTGGACAAGTTCAGCAATACCTGTCTAAAATTCAGAGTATTCTTATTAAGCTTAAAGGCTTCTGGGAAAATGTTTACAGCTTGTTGGGCACCATCAGAGACAAGACCTTTGATGGTGAGGATATTGTTGATGATCCTGACCTCAAGGATGAATTTTTGCAGTCAATTCAAAAGGCCTCAAAGGTAAATATGCGAAGGAGTAGATATTCAGTAATTAGTAAAGATACATAGGTATGTATTTCTGGACTTGATCCAGTATTATTGTGGCTGATGCTCATCACATAAACATACATTTAAAAATATATCAATGATTTTAATAGACACTCTAAGAGGAGGTTGGCCATTTGATTACATGTCCTTGATAGTATATTTTTAAGCTATAAAGCTGGTACCTCCTCTCCTGAGCACCATTGGGTTTACACTCTTATATAAAGTCAATCACAACATTAAGTGAGTAAATACTACAATTTATACATTTAGTAGTAAATGTTTTGCTTCTTGAGCTGCTGTTGCCCCGTGTTACCACCTGAGGGTACCCTGCCCTTTCTTTCTCTTTCTCTCACTCTCTCTATAAGTATCCTCTCTACCATTCTAGCAAGTTGCCTTATGGTTCTTGTTAATATGGTGTTTCTAAGTTGGACCTCCAAAGTACATAGAATCTGGTACGTGTTAATATGATGAATGGAAGACTGCCTTCTTCACAAACACTGGACATTATGAGTACCAGGTCATGACATGTGGTTGCTCAGTGTGTCTTCCCAGCATTCATAAATTATGTCCTGCAATTATGTCCTGCTACATTTATTTTGATGACACCCTGATCTTCTTCTGGGAACCCCAGGAGCATGTGGAGCACATATATGTCATTGTCCATCTTTTCCTGAAGAACCAACTTTACTTGAAGCTGGAGTTCACCTTCTCGAAGTTCCTTCTTTCCCAGGGTACTTTCACATGGGTCCTCAAAAGATTCATGTTGTCAAGAAATGCCCCATCCCTAGAACTGTGAAGAACATTTAACATTTTCTAGAATTCACCAGCTTATACAGAAGGGACTCAGCAGCACCCACAATGACTTTTACTTGGGGTGCTTGCAAGAAACTACAATGAACACTGAAAGCTGTTGCGAACTATTTTTCTAAAACTTCTCTTTTTGTGGCTCTGCCCAAGTTCCCTTTGACCCAAGAAACAGCAGATCTCTTCCTCCAGCATATGATAAATCTACATAAGTGATGTTAACTTTGAGGATCTGGAAGGCCTGTCTTCAGGTTTCCTCTCTTTTTTTATGTTTACTCTTTTTGCCACACTTCTGAACATAGAGAAACCAATTTAACATTGAGCCTAAAGACATTATTCTACACATGATGGAATTTGATTTAATGATGGAGCATGGCTTGTTATTTAGTAAATTAGCTAAATGAACTATAAGAACACATCCCCAAGCAGATCGCCACGTCTTCAGTTTTCCGATTCTGATTCTGATACTTATCTGGTGTAAAGGCAACATGAGAACAGGTAAACACCAGCAGAGTGCACTGTAGAGTCTAGTACAAGGAAATTCCCACAACTGGTGACTAAGCATGCCATAGTAACAGGACAAGTTCAAAATAGGATGTTGAGTTATCAGTTGCAATACTGGCCTTATTTTCAATGAAAATAACTTAGATTCCCCATTTATCCTCATATAATATATCAACCACAATATGTTATGCATAACTACTAAATGGTTAATTTCATTTATTCACAGGTTTGGGAAGAGTTTAGTGGATTCTGTACTAAAGGTGTTCAGATATTCAGAGTGCAGTTCAAAGACGGCTACAAGTTTCTGGAGATCAACCCGGCTTCCCTGTCACAGGAGGTGTGGCAGAAAGAATACGACAGTGTGAAAGAACAGCTGCTGCAGCTGAAGGTCCCTGGTGAAGAAGCAGCACCAGCCATTCAACAGTGACAACATAAAGACTTATGAGCTCTTCTTATGAGGATTCAGATGAGCTCTTGTATGTAGATGAGCAGTGCTCCTACTCAGCTCTTTATTGCTCTTTAATTGATAATTACTTCAATAATCATTTTTGCTTAGCGCTGACTCTCCTTTCTCTTTTAAGTTTTCTTCAGTGTCATAATTTGCTTTTGGTTGTTCCTCACTGGAGTTACTGACACTGTTTAGATCTTTGAATGTTGAAAGTCTTCAGTTGTTTTTTCTGTCCTGATGAGAAAGTCCTTTTCTCCTGAATCTTTAAAAGATGTCAGGGATTTTCGAACATTTCAATAAATCATTGAAAGACATTTCTGTTTTCTTGAGATGCCTACTTTCTTTTGCTTATTTTGCTGACATCAGTCATAAAGGCATGCTGTGTATTTTTGACAGTATTCACACCATTTAGGGCTGAAAAGCATAAACTATTAAAGCACTATTGAAAATTAAGATTTTTTCAGTACATCAATGGCTCTGCCTGGACTCTAGAGACACAACCATGGTTTGTGAGGATGTTTCTCAGAAATGACCTATTTAGAATATAGAAATAAACAGCAAAATAAACAGTAAACTTTTAAGAATATAGAAATGAACAGCAAATGACTTTCTGATCCTGATCACATCTGGCCTGAAACACAATCAGGCTGCTGAGTGGCCAAGGACCACAACTTTGTTCCTTAATGATGTTACAGCCATCCTTGTCCAGGAGTCCATGAGAGCACAAATGTTCTTTCTCTATTTATGTGGGGGGTGATCCACACTCTCCCCCCTCATTTAATATACAGTTTTGGTCAGAAATTGACATACACTCACCATGGGTGTGAATGTCATATTCATTTTGGGCTTTTAATGATTTATTTGAACCATTCTTTTACCAGGGCAGAATGATTATATACGACTTACAACTTTTTTTTTTTTATAACTGTCACGTCTGGTCCGTTTCGGCCACGCCCCCAACAGAGCCCGTCGCCTGAGTACTAGGAGGTACACAACTCTGGGCACGGGTGTGTGATGTCATGGTTGTTGTGTGTGGTCGTTGGGTATCTAGGCAACCCAAGTGAGAGTGGAGAGCTTCATTAGTTCTCTGGTTGGATTGCTAGGTACCTAACGATATGTCTACCTGTCTTGCATTTAAGTAAAGTGCCTGAGTTATAGTCTGTGTCGAGTGATTGGTTGTATTTGTGAGGGTGTGTGTAGAATAGGCCGGCCATTCCTCAGAATCGTTGCATGCTCACCCAACTCCATACTGCGGCTCTGGGTCAGGTTCTGAATCTGGTAACGATTGTATCTGTCTGGGTTCATGTTTTGTATGCTTCTAGTAGGAAGAGAAAGCAGGCACATTCACTGTGGACTTTCCTAGGTGATTCCAGCAGTCTCTCCATTGGCAGTGAAATCCTTTACAACTTCATGTGCTTGGTGTGTGACAGCGTGTGTGTGTCTCTTTTACTATTATCTGCAGGTATGAACGCAAGAGCCCCCACCAAATGAGAGAGAGCTCCACGGAGCGTGGAGTAAACTGTACTAGCCCTGAAAGCAGAGAGCTTGATGAAACTGTGGAAGAGTTTACTCTGTAACAGAGTCCATGCCCAGTGTGAGGAGAAAGTGTTGTTTGGAGTGAAGGTCCTCCTGAATGCAATACTTGAGTTTTTGTTTTGTTTTTGCCATCCAGAGAGGTCTTCCGGTGAAAAAAGTGTATCTGTCCCAACTCAATCTGTGTGAGCTGATACGGGCGTGAAAGATTGAATTCTGACATTAAAACCCTATTATCTCATTCCTCTGTGTCCTGCTAGTGCGTCTTTCCCCATACCCGCAATGACGAAAACAAGAATCGGGTGCACAAGATTGAATTTATTTTGGATTTTTTTTTTTTCAATCAACACAGGTTCAGAATTATACATACAGGTAAATGTCCCTTAACAAGTTTCACCACAATCAAACAATTTTCTAGCCATCAACAAGCCTCTGGCATAATTCTGACTGGATATTTGACCACTCCTCTCGGCAGTATTTGTATAGTTAATTTAAATTGGTTTGTTTCCTGGCACGGACCCTGCTTTTAAGCATAGTCCACAAATTTTGAGGTTGGAGCTTTGAGAAGGCCATTCCAAAAGTTTAATTTTAGCCTGCTTTATCCATTCCAAAACCAGTTTTGATGTGTGTTTGGGATCATTATCTTGATGGAACACCCAATTGTGTCCAAGTTTCAGCTGTCTAGCTGTTGATTTGAAGTTGAATTTGAAGAATTTGGAGGTAGTCCTCCTCCTTCATTATTCCATCCACTCTGTGCAATGCACCAGTGCCACTGGAAGCTAAACAGCCTCAAGAGCATGATACTACCACCACCATGTCTAACAGTTGTTACAGTGTTCAGTTGAAAGCCTCACCTTGACCCCTCCAAACGTATTTCTTGTCATTGTGGCCAAATAGCTCAATCTTTGTCTCATCTGACCAGAAAATGTTTCTCCAGAAAGCTTGTGGCTTGTCTATGTGAGCAGCTGTGAATTTCAGTCATGCTTGAAAGTGTTTTTATTTTTGGAGCAGGAACTCCTTTGTTGATCGGCACCCTCTCCGTCCATGGCGAAGTAAAACTTGCTTCGCTGTGGACACTGACACTGATGTTCCAGCAGCTACAAGTTCATCACAGGCTTGAGTTTTGGTGGTCCTTGGCTTGTTCTTGAACATCCTAATGTGAGGGTGACAATTTGGGTCTTCTTCCAGGCCTTGGCAAAGTGGTGACAACAAAATTGAAATGAAGTGTTTTGGAGCATATTTGTGAGCATATTTATGTCAACACGCACAAAATATTGTGCGTGTTGACATAAATCACTCTTTTTAGGCAAAGTAGATTTAACATACCTGTGAGCAAACATAAGGCTTGCTGCAGTTTAATACGGAGCGGAGCTTGAGCTGTTGTCTCCATGGCCACCCACTAAGACACAATAATACATTTTATTTATAAGCGCCTTTCACAACTCTCAAGGTTTCATTACGAATTTGGCTGATCCGACTTTATCAATGTAATCTTCAATTCGGGGTAATGGAAAGCTCTCAGTTTTAGTGACACTAACTTTTCGAAAATCTGTGCAGAAACAAACAATTTTGTCTGGTTTATCTACAAGAATGCATGGAGAGGCCCATTCAGAAGATGGTATAGTGATATTATTTTCAAGCATGTACTGAATCTCAGCTTCCATCAACTTTCGTTTTTCTGGAGACACACGATAAAAACGTTGTTTAATTGGTGCAGTCACCTACATCAATATCGTGCTCTATCCATGTTGTGCAGGATGGGGTGTCAAACAAAGCAGGACATTTATTAATAAGCTGAATCAGCTCAACCCACGATGATGGCAGCAAATATGCAAACAAATTATCCAGCTGCGACAAACGGCCCCTCAAAATTCAATCACTAGGTGAAACATGTTCAATCTCGATTTTGTTACATGGGCCGCAATCAAGCATTGGAACAGATGTCAAAACAGGTTTCACGCAACTCAATATCATAATATGGCTTCATCATATTAACATAAAACAGAGTTGACTTTCCTACGAGATGTAGTAGACACCAAGTAATTTATCAGACACTTTTCGCAGGACACTGTAAGGGCCATCAAAGTAGTCTTCATTGTCTGATGAAAATGCTCCAGAGAGCCTTGAGCCTGAGTGTGATATGCCGTCGACGTCAGATGTTCAATGCGCAAGTTTCCATTTCTAATTGTGAAGTTTCACATTTATAGTGAGAGATATATTTTTCATATTTAACATTCAGATTTAAGATCATTTAAGGCAAATCCTCCATCTTGGTGAGGGATATCAC
>JBBJLS010012021.1:0-15788 GCA_037577275.1 Bryconaethiops microstoma
TGTGGGTGGGTGTGTGTGTGTGTGTGTGTGTGTGTGTGTGTGTGTGTGTGTGTGTGTGTGTGTGTGTGTGTATATTAATATATACTGACCAAAGTGTCTAAAAGCTAAATGGTGCAAAGGTAATTGCATTGCTTTACCTTATTTATGTTCTTATACATTACATGGTCAAGTGGGACTTTACAACAAGACACTGATCCAAAACACACCTCCAAATCAATGTTGAATTACTTAAGTAAAAAAGATTTTGAAGTGAAGGACCTTCATCGGCCCAGAACTTGAATATTATTGAAAATCTATGAGTAGAATCTAATTGTTCAATGCATGCAGGGATCATTCTACATATTAACGGAAAGGGTGCCCAGACATACGCACATGTCAAATTGTATTGTTATATCACAAATACAGGATAAAATAAGCGGACATTTTTAGGTTAACTTCTGTTTACTTAGAAATCAGTTTGACCAGGGAGGACTAACGTTTTGCACAGAACTGTACATGTTAATTACTGTAACAGATCTGCTGTATTAATGTAGAGACACATGTTTTATTCGCAGTTGTAATAGGGGTTGCTTTATTCAGCCAGGCTGCCTGTTTTTCTGTATCTGTTTCACTGATGCCACTTTTGTTCAGTGGTGTCTTCTTGGTTACATGAAGAGTTTCTTGGTGTGCAAATGGAACCCCTTTGTTTTGTAGGGGAAACGTCAGGAGGATGCTGTTTTCTCCTAAACTTTCTTTCTTAATTGGTCATTGGAGTTCTAGTGTTGCACTGCCTGGCAAACATTGTAATGTCGACATCATTTTTTTTCTCTCTCTCGCCCTCTGTCTTTGTTTCTTTTCTTTTCTCTCCTCTCTCTTACCCAACTGCCCTCTTTGCTAGGCAACATATAACCTGGGGGCTGTACATCATGCTGCCAAGAATCTCCCTTAATGCCCTTGGCCTACTCTGTGGGTCTAGCTGAGCTGTGTGACAGATGTGTTGGATGTTACAGAACCAGTGTGTACTTTTATGAGCCACTTGTGAGTTGTAGCCATGCAGGAGCTGCCTGTAGATGAGGCTTGTTAGGGCCGGGAGTGTGCCAAACAACCATGGGAGAACTTTTACGATTCCTCCAGCATATCAGTCATCTCGAATTTTTCACTTCACTGTACATTTAACACATTTTGCTAGAGATGGGAGGGGAAATCAATTCAGTTATGGATCCCGATTCACATATTGCCACACTGGCTCCTACATTTTTGTTAATTTTTTTTTTTTTTTTACATTTTATTTATATATATATATATACTTCTAAATTAATGGTAGAAAACATTCCAGTTCCTCTTTAATCCTACAGGTGGCGCTCTAAACTATTCACTCTTTGGCAGGCAGTACAGCGTCCCATGTAGCTTTTCGTTAACTTCTGATTTCAGGTTAAAATTGATGCTGTTATACATTGTTGAAATGCTGCCTTTGGTCTTTAATGGAGAAAACTGTTATTCAGAGTGTGCTACGTTCAGCTGAGCTGTGCAAATATTGAATAAAGCTTTAGTGGTGTGACTCAACTTTTTTATTTAGATGGTTCAAGGTTCAACAAAAAAAGGGAAAAAATTGTGATACTTGCAGAGTAACAATACATATCGAAACGCCACCAAGGTATTGTGATATTGTATCAGAAAGTTACGGGTAATTCCCATCTTTGCATTTTGCACAGTTGTGTTGAGAGTTATTCAGATGCAAGATACCTTGCATAATTTGTTTCCATCCCTATAGTACTGAGAACTATAGTTCCTGTTATTTCTGAAGGACAATGGGGGGGTGGGGCGGCATTTATAATATGGAAGAACAGTCATATCACAATAATAGTCATAATGCAATAAAGATATGTCTCACAAATGTCCTGTTAATGTATAAGCATAAAAGAAATATCAAATGTGGATCGATCATGTCTGCCCATACCCAGTTCATTTAATAAAGTCAATATCTGTACAGACAGTCTAGTATGTGGGGTCTGATCACCAAAATCACAGAAAAAGGTTTCATAGACAACATTGTGCAGCCTTGGATGGGAAGAATTCCTTGAATTGCTCTGAACAAATCTCCTTCTTTGCCCAGACACTAATCACACACCACACTACTTACCACATCTTGTAGAAGCAAGAGTGCGGAAAGCAAATGTCACTGCTTTATTTGGGTTATGAGGCATTCTGGGTGCTATAGTACTCCAGGAGCCCTACTGGGACTTCACTCAGGCCTCTATTTTACATCTTTATCTGTTTGGAAAGTGCTGAATCATTCCTCAGACAGGGTGTTTTTTTTTCTTTCTTTTCTTTCATCTCACATGGCTGACTGTGACAGTGCAATCTCTCCTAATCATCATTTCCTCTGAGACTAATATCGCCTGCCAGCATATAATTCTGTTAGGCTGAGCCTTGAGTTGACTGTGACATATGACTGGACCATCCAACTGTTTGTCATCTGTCAGAAATAACAGGCTGATCTGGGACGCTCTAGCTTTTAGAAGCTGTCTTTAACACGCTGCTCTCTTCTGTGGGCCTAATCTGTTCTTTGCATCTTAAAAGACTTTGCTTCTTTTACATGAAGTTACAGCTGAGAGTGAATTGCTGATTATCAGCTACTGTCATTTTCACAAGTATAGATGTTACTTATATACTTATGTTACTTATATAGATGCTAAATTGTGTACCATGAAAGTCCAAAAGTTTATAGACACCAAAACGTCTTGCAGAACGTCATGTGGTCTTGTTCTATTGGTCACTCTGGACTCTTGTGTGTGTTTCAGGTGAATTTTGTGGTGTGTCAGCTGTGTGCACTCCTCACCGCCTTCTGGTTCCGCCTCTACCTGCATCCCAGTAAGACAAGTCCCTTCGTCCGGCATGTGGTGGCCACCCTGCTGGGCTTATACTTTGCTCTCTTCTGCTTCGGCTGGTGAGTCTCCTCTTCCATCGCAGAGAGCTACAGCCACCAGGGAGTCTAGAGCCACTGCTTGACTGTGGACTCGCTGAGTCTGAAGTTTACTGATGAAACTAAACATCGGTGCATAAACTACCAGTCAAAACTTTAGGGAGATATTTTTTTTTCCCGAAATTTTCAATATAACATTAGGAAGTTTAGGCCAAATGTTTTCTATTTTCAATTTATTAAAGTTCGGCCTATTTTCGGTCTATTAGTGTTTTCAACATTATGAAAGTACAATATTTGAAAACATATTTTTAGTGTCAAACACCAATGTTCCAGTCTGAAGCTAACATGGATTTAACAGTATATGTTGTGCTGTATGATGTTACGTTATTATATCAGGATTAGTGTGTTTTATATTGTATGTAGTGCGTTAGCCTGAAGAAGCATATTAGCTGGTTTCTAGAGAGTAAGATTGGAACACTCTAAAACACAACTTTTGTTTCAAATATTGGTGTTAAATGCTCCAATAAATGAAAAATAGAAATTACACCTTTTCAGCCACTCCATATTTTTACTTTGTTGACAAAAGTACTGTATCATATTGAATCAAATTCTGAATTTCGTGAATCATTACATCCCTACAAGCTGAAAATGTTAATAACCATACAGTGTTATGATACTATACGGTCCACTGTGATATCATATAGTACAACCTGTTGTATTTTCCTTTCTTTTGAAATTCTATTGACCCAAAATAGCTGAATGCTATTTTGTCCTGACATCACAACGAGGATAAAATGTTTGGAGCATGCTGTTATTACAATAACTGGTTAGAAAATAAAACAAGAACTAGAACAATTCTACATGTAAGTAGTTGGTTCTTCAGTTGTTTCCTCAGTTTTTCACCGAGATGAATGGCAAGATCTAAGCATCTTTCTTCTTAACATGTTGAGAAAAGGATTAAAAACATGACACGACTTGATGCTTGTGTGTATTTATGCATTTTGTAACATGACCTCACAAAGCACATTAAATCTCTAGACATTTGCCTTTGATCTCTTGTGAAATGTGCTGTCCCTGCCAATAGCGTAACACATCTTCTGTAAACACTGAGACTGTTTTGGGGATGATTCATGAAGGCAAATGGTTCCAAAACATCTGTAGTGCTGTAGATCATTTTTAATGGTACAGTTAAGATGGGTGAAGGCCGGGTTGGGTTCTGCAGCAGGCCTTATGCTGTTTAAAGAGCGAAGGCGAAGCTGTGCCGATAGTGTTACATAAATCAGAATCTTTGTCTTGTGTACCCCCCCTGTGTTCTTAAGGCTGCATCGATGTTTGAGCAACTGTGGCGATCTTTGACTTGTTAGCAGATGTGATTTGATAGAACCAACAGATCAATATTGTTTGCTCATGTTAATAAGGCATGGAAGAACTCTAATTAGCTGCAACATGTTTACAGACCCTTATTAAAGCCTCATGGGTTTTGCAAGATGTGCAGATGTGTGTGTGTGTGTTTGTGTATGTGTCTCTCTGTCCTAGAGCAGGCGTGTGGGTGTGGGATATATTGATATATTTTCATACTTTAGTTCACAAAGTTGGGTAAAAAAAAAAGGGCTAGGTTTACACACACACACAAATATAAATATAATTTAATCCATTCAACAATGAAGCAGTGGGCAGCCAGGAAAGCGGCTCCCAGGGAGAAGTGTGTGGGAACGGTAGTTTTCTTAAGGGTACCTCGATGGTGCCACTGGGAGGCCTGGGTTTAGAACCCACAACCTTCCGATCACAGGGGCAACTCCCTAAGGACCATCTCAGATGCTCAGCAATGTTGGAATAATATCAACATTGACAGTTCATTACTGTCTCAAACGTACTGTGGGTCATTAGCAGCCCAACACCTGTGTGGTGCTGTGTTTCATGCCATGGTGCTGTAACAGTGCACAAACATTTTACTGATAATAACAAAAATCCTTCCACATGTTTTACACAAAATGATCATCTAGACGGGGCAAAGTGTGCTTGGGTTGCTAGTGATTGGATCGATGTATATTTAAGGGTTAAACAGCTGTGCTAAGTGCAAGAAATTGGTGCACTTAGAGGATTCTGCTCACAGTAATGTACTCCATTACACCTTTAAGCCACTGCAAATTATGCAGAGACTGATCATTCACAGTAAACTGCATGTCAGAACAGATGGTGTGCAGTATAAGGACCGGTAGAAATGGCACATCATGTTTTACATTATTTTGCGCATCTGTAGGGCATGACTTTCAACAAGACTACAGGATCGCAGGTTTTTCAGATGATCAGTTATTTAATACTGTTTTTCACATCCATATGATTTTACAAATATTTTCTATCACAACTAGGAGAATGTGAATTCAGCTATCAGTTGAGTTGAGGCAAATATTAAAAAAGTAAAGAAATCTTTAAACTTGGTTCTGCAGCACATTCACAGGATATTGTGATATGAGGAGATTGAAATCTTAGATTTACTTGATTTCCTATGTGTCTGATTCTAGGTAGCAGTAGATATTTGGGTGTGTGTCCATATACACAGTGCAGTATTTCGTTTTAGTGCAACATAGTGTCAGCTATAACTGGTAAGTCAGTTTGGCCACTTTAGGCTTGTAATACGTATAGAGTGTAACGCGTATAATGAATAGAAATCAATTGCAATTAGTTTATTGCAATTATTTTATTGTCTGCTAAAATTCCTTGATCATGACTTCTGCCTGAGATAAGGAATTCTTGCCTGTAAGTTCACAGTTAAATAAGTTGTTAATAATGATGCACAATCGATTGGAATCTGCACATTTTTGCTCAGACTGCAGTCATCCATTGGGCAGTTTGGGCCATTTTTCCTTAATAAATAAATTGAAATGGGCCATAAAAACAAAGTTGTTTAGGACTTTCACAAATTCATGCAAAGGCTGGAGATGTCGGGGCGAAATCTGGAACCGAACCCGTGTTGTTCTAACCAGCTCACAAAACTTCAAGTACTTTTTACAAACAAAACCAATCTTGCTATAATTTCATGTTTTCTTGTTTGTTTGCATTTATTTTAAGGTTTACGTGTGTATTTGCTGGCAGAAAGTCCCTCCCTGCTCAAATAAAGGGCTTTAATCAGGAGCCTAAGACTTTTGCACAGTACTGTAAATCAGTCTTAAAGGTACAGTAACAAAACCAGCCGGTTTAATTCTAAGTCACGCAGCAGATGGGGTAGAGGGTAGGACTTGATGGTGTGTTGTAGATGTATCCAAAAAATGACATATGAATGGAGACACAGTGTAGGACTTTTTAGCAATCTAGCAACTCGATGTATAGCAGGTCTAGTCTGCTTCTGGTCCCAGTCAACACAGGTCTAAGAGACCAGGCAGAAGAGTGACTGAAGTGGAGCACTGAGGCACTTTAGCTGTAGCTGTCCACCTCTGTATTCTCTTTGTTTATGGAGGGGTTAAAGATGGGAGAGCTGCAAATTTGAATGAGTCCAGGATATTTTAGTGACACACCCACTGGCTATCTGGCTCGCATGTAGAACGTACACTGATGTATACATACCTAATTTTGTTAGGTGCTGTTAGGAGTCTTATTGTAATTTTACTTTGCATTTCATTTGCCTGGTGTAGATATTTATGCGGAATTACATAGTTATCCACTTACTGTAAATTCCGTTTACGTAGTGTTAAATGCCTTGTTGGCCTTTGTGTTAGTTGATGCCCAAGAAGGACAGAGTCCTGAAATGCCCTCGTTGCGCCGGCCTAAATAATATTCCATTAAAAATGCATTTTGTTGGCAGAGGCCGAGCTGCTTCCACTTTCACCTCTCGGAGAGCAAGCCAGGGGCTTGATGTTGTTCAGATAAGTGTTGCAGTAAGACAGAGGCCGGCTTTTCTTCCACAAGCAGTGAAAATTTATAACGCATTCTGGAAACAACTGTGTGCGCATCCGTATAGCTTGATATCCTCAGGTCTGTGATTACAGTGCCGTGTGTGTCTGATATAGCTCTTTTTTTTTTTTTTTGTTCTCTCTGTCAGGTATGCGCTTCATTTTCTGGTGCAGAGTGGCATCACCTATGGCATCATGATCTTGGCTGGAGCTGAACACATGCACAAGTGAGTGACCACCACCTTTATGCTGCGTAATCAGAGCTGGGATGCTGTTAAAGAGGAAACCAGAAGGTTTGCTGTTGTGTTTCTATATTTATGAGCTGCTCTGGGGTGCAGCTTTAGTATGAGATCCACTGTATAGCACAACCGTAAGTTTATTATTGTGAGTAAATAGAGTTTGTGGTTTTTATTGTGAGAATTTTAAACAGGGAGGACACAAACTGATAAATTTATTTTACATGCTGCAAATAAGAGTACAGTAACCCCCCCGCTTCTCGCGGGGGTCCCGTCCCAAGAGCACCCGCGTATAGTGAAAAACCGCGTTGTTGTGTTTTCGTGAAAAAATGTCTTAAAATGCCTATTTTTATAGTGTAAACCCTAAATATGCCCCAAATATGGGCCCAAGACACTTTAATTATATCTAAAACACAATTTAATGCATTACCCTTAACGAAAATGTAAAGGTAAACCCGTATTCATCCTGTACAGTTTACACTGAACTCCTGCAGTCCTAGAATGTAAATACCGATATTATAATTTAGCACTAAAGACTTATATATTGCTAAATGTGGAGGATATCTGCGTTTCCACAAATTTTCTAGAGTTTTCGCCAGCAATTATTAATTCGGTTCTAAGAAAAAATGACACTTTCATTTCATTTTAAACTAAGCTTGATACATTACTCTTAAAATATAAAGGTATTATTATTATTATTATTTCTTCTTCGTCGTCTTCTTCTTCGTCTTCTTCTTCTTCATATTATTATTATTATCATTATTATTATTATTATTTTATTATTACTAAACCCATATACGTGCTGGACAGTGTACACTGAACTGCCGTCTCCCACAATGAATTCATGCACTGCCGTTTTCTTTGGTATAAGCAGGTAAATACAGTAATAATTTAATTGATTTTATTTGTAATAAAAATACAGTAAAATGTACGGGTAATCACAGAATTTTTACAGTTCAGTAGTTTACTGTTCGCCGGTGGCGGGTCTTATTCAGTCCGCCTCTGCTCTGAGTACAGCGGTATTTAATCCTCTGAGGTCGGCAATGGGGGGTATTTCGACTGTTCCAAAACAATCATCTAAAGCTCCGTGAGTTTTTGTCCTAGAAACATTTAAGTAACACTGCTAGAAACCTTGAATCTTCTAGTTTCCAAATATGTGTTTAATTCAAATATATTGATGGCGCTTTGAAATAGAAAAAAAAAGAACTCGAGATTTTCTGTGCCTCAGGCAGAAAGCAGCCTGTTAATGACACGAAAGACGAGCTTTCTTTGTGTTTCTCTGGACAGTACAAGATACATTTATCCAGTTATATTTTCTATGGAAATGTAGCTTAATTTACTTTAATATTTATGTTACATAATTATTAAATGATATTTTTCTTAATAATTTACAACTAAAATGCGTAAAAAAACATTGCCACGAAAAATATTTGAATATTTGTAGGTTCCGTGTTATTGTGGAGATTTCCGCATAAAACTATCAGTTAGATTCTCAGAAAAAATCCGCGTGTGACTGAATCCGCGTAAAACCGGGGGTTACTGTAGTTCCAAAAACAGCTCTATAGATCTTCAGTGATTACAGTGGGAGCAATTTGGTTTAGACAGTGTGGCTCATACTGTTCACTTCAGTAATCAGTTGGATAAAAATGATGCATCAGCTAATTTCCCCATTAATAAAATCAAACAGTTATTGCAGTCGCGAAGCTGAAAGACAAAATTGGGTTGGTGTTTGATTATTTGTATGGCATGTCCATTGTTTTTATAGCATTTTAATTTTTTTACTTTTGTAATCCTCTTAAGTTAAATTAGGAAACAAGAAGTCCACATGCTAAACTGAGGTCAGTTGCACCTTTATGTATTCAGCCCTTTATTATCAGCTAGAGAGAAGTAAGTTGTTTTGTGTGGATTACATCGATGAAATTCTATTTTAAAATAAAGAGAGATGAGTTTGATCGTCGATGAATTGGGTCTGTGCTGTTGCGCGCTATATCACAGATCCGGCTTCAAGAAAGAAAAAAAATCAAACGTGGGAGAGGTGGAGAAAACTGTTTGACCATGCAGTATCTCTTTTTGTTGTGTTTTGAAGAAAATGTTGGAAATAAACTTTTATTTTTGGATTTTTATCCGTTCATTGACCAGGAAATAACAGATTAATCATCAGAAAAGGTATTGATCCAGTCTTGCCGCTCTCTCATCCGGACTGGCATTATGAGGCAGAAAACTGGCCAAGTAATATTCACACTGAGGGAGAGCTTCCTCAGCTTTCTGTTTAAATGAAAATAAAATCTTATTATTGTAATTGTAATGTAGGAGAGTGAGGAGCAAGAAAACAAGGCGAAACCACAGGTGCAGAATAAAGAGGAACTTGGATAGACTGAAGAGCAGGAAACACATTTGTGTGATGCTAATTGCTCAAGCAGAACAGAGTTCAGCTGAAGAACCGAAACAATTTAAGGTTGTGCTGCAATTTAAGTGATTACACAACAAGATCTGGGAATTTAATTTAGGATGAATCTGTTATGTGCCATGTGAGTGACTGGCTTTGTGTAAGCGACTGAACTCTCATTTCACTAGACTTCCACTAAAGTCATTTTTATTTAAACCGACACTACAGTAATGCAGTGACAGAACCTGGTTATGAGCTGTCATTGTTGAACGGGACGCCGTGTGCTCTGACCTCTACATTCAGGATGTGATGTTTCCAGAAGATAGTTTAAATCCAGACCCAAGGAAGTGCTGTTACTTTGGTTATACAATGACTTAAAAGTCAAGGCATCCTTCCGAAAAGTCCATGGTCGAAAGAAAGACTTGCTAAGTGGCTTATAAAACTGCAGTGGCGATTTTTATGCAAACTAAAATATGTTTGGTGGTGAATCTGAACATAAAGTAGTATGTAATATATTTGTCTAATGTAACTTGAGTGTAATGCAGGATTTGCTCACAACTGGAAATTGACATTAGTCAAGTCCCTCATTTCAGATACATGTTATTAAAGAGCCTCAAACTAATCAAACTAGTCCCCCTCAAATAGTACATAGGGTAGATTTAATCAGTCCATGAATAATGAGAGAGTGAGAGCAGCCACTGCTAATGTGGAGCTGCAGCTGATGTGGGCAGATCTGGAGCAGAATAAGTGATGTTGGAGGCCTGTGTCTTGGAGCCTTGCAGGTACGTTCTGATTCCAGGTCATTACTGTCTCCTGCTGACAGATGGAAGATGTGAAACAGCAGCTCAGTCACCAGCTGAAGCGAGGAGTTGAGACCGCTAGAGCTCGAAATATTTCCTGGAATCGGACAGGACCCGGCTGCGTCCTTATCGTTTTGACTTTTTACTCCATTGACAGTCTGGTTCAGGCTGGATTTTTGCTCAGGTTTGGATTCTAAACTTGGTGCTTTTGGTTGAGTCTGACGCAGACAGAATGTTCTTGGAAAAATATTTGGGTACACGCCAAGATTTCAGGCCTGATTAAAGCCTGAAAACTTTGCCATATGAGGTTCTGTTTGTAGGCTTTAACAGTGAGTGATTGTACTTAGAAGCTACATCATGAAATGGTTTGAGTCATTTCATTTTTAATTTGGTTTTGGGGCAGCAGGTGGACTGGTGGTTAGGGAGTTTCCCCTATCCCAGAACTGCCAGTGGCACCACTGAGGTACCCTTGAGCGAAGTACTGTCCCTCACACTGCTCCCTGGCTGCCCACTGCTTCACTTGGTGAACGGGTTAAAATCAGAAGAAAAATTTCTCTCTGAGCGCTGTGCTGTGGTGTTTTGTGTTCATATGTGGCAAAATTGCCACTTTGCTTTGGACTTTATACTTTGAATGAGGTCAGCCTTCTCTGTTTTTTTAAACATTTTCAGTTTGTGGATAGTGATGGTCTGGATGAAGGATAGGTCAGCCAAATGAAGCTGTTTTTTAATTGTTTCTAAAAGAATGAATAGTGTATAACATCTCATTAGCGCTGTATGTGCCCTGTGCTCTTGGGTGTAAAACAACCACTATGAGTAATCAGTACCTAAGAAAGGTGAGGCAGCCAAGGTCACTGACCGTTTCACACACATCCACTGCTCAATGGAAAATGCTGACCACACACACACCTCCTTTCATGGAATTCATTATGGTCTTCACTCACAACAGCAGTCCCTGGGGACCTGTGCTGCATGCGTCATCAGCAGCGTGAACACGTGTGTGTCTGTGTGAGAAGAAGGCAAATTTAGAAGGGAGAAGTCTGCGAAATATCTTGTTTTTCTGCACACTCTCTTTTTCACCTCTCGTCTTCCCTAAGGGGAGTGATTGAATATGTAGCGCAGCAAATGTTCCTGCATCACTCCACTCGGATAGAGGTGAGCGTTTCGAACACTTGGCTGGATTTAATGGTTTTAGATCCTCGGGCAAAGTCCGGATTCAGACGCTCCTAAATTAGAATTCACACCTATACCTCCCTTTTAATGTGACTCGTAAAATGAATGCTCTTTTTTGTTTTATATATAGTGATGACTTTCTACAATTCAGAATTCATATTCCGCACCCTACACTACATTTTTATTATATATTTCGTAGACTTGGGGAACAAGAAGCTATGCCTTTCATTAAGTTATTAAATCATAGATAATGTACTGCAATTATCCATTTACAGTATTTTTCTCTGCCTTTAATTTCTAGTGTTAACCACCAGGAAAGTAAATGATCATTTGAATTGCACGGGATGATAGTAGAGTCGTTTTATACATTTATCTGTAGCCAGATTGTTTTTATTATCACTGAAACCATTAATTCTGTACTTGAGTTAAAAATTCTGCACAAAAATAAATCCACGGGCTGCTAGGAGCTTTCTCTCTACAAACTTTATTGCTTGCTTACCTTCCCTCACACAGAAGCACAATCATGTAACATAGAATAGTCCATTATAGCATGTAATACATTTACACATTTAAATTTGGTGTTATACAGAAACATATATATATATAAAAAAGTAAACATTATACATTTACAGACAACACTAGTTAGGCCTTTATTCATTTACTTTAACACATTGGGGGGGGGGGAATGGAACAACAAATGTGGCCACATGAATTCCTTATGTGAATAAATCACATTTTTTGCACACTACTCGTCATTTTTCCACCCATGTATAGAAAAGAATTTTGCCCAGTGAAAAGCTGTGACATGAAAAGCACGACTTTTCTCAGTAACAATTACAATCCACCTTCCAGTTCATCCCAAAAGTGTTTGATTAGGTTCAGGTCAAGGTTCTCTGTAGACAACCATGACCCGACAGCAGCCCCAGGCCATCACCCTTTCTCCACCAAACTTCTCCTGGCATCCGCCGAACCCAGATTCACCCGTCAGACTGCCTGATAGTGAAGCGTGATTCATCACTCCAGATAACACAGAGCGCAGGGGTACCGTGCTTTATGCCACTTCAGCCATAGTGAGCTTAGGCTTGCGTGCAGCTGCTTGGCCAGGGAAGCCCTTTTCATGGGGCTCACGATGCACAGTTTTTATGTTGATGTGGTTTCCAGAGGAACTTTAGTGAGCGATACAACAGAGGACAAGTTGTTGTAATGCAGTTCGTGATTCAGAACCTCACTCTGTCTCAATAGTCTTTGAATTTGCGTGATCATCTGCTTTGTGACTTAGGTTGTGACCCTGTTGCTCCTGGATGTTTGCATTTCACAATATTAGCCCTTACAGATGACTGCGGCAGATATAGCGAGGTAGAAGTTTTACAAACTGACCATAGAGGGGGCGTCCTGTGACAGTGCCACATTTAAAACTAGATACATTACTGTGAGAAAATGCCAAGTGTGATCGCGTGGTTGCTATAACACTAAGGTTTGGGCAAAAGAATAGTCTTCTCCCACTGGAAATTCAGAGACTCGTGCTTAACTGTTGCACTACTTGGAGGGGGATGGGAACTCACCAGCTCTTACCAAGCCACTAATGGGTAAGGACACCTAAAGACGCACGTGGGCCAGGTTCACGGACTGATTAATTGTAATTAAACCATAACAAACAGTTACATGTCTTTATTATATAACCAACCTGAGCTTTAGTGTCTTGAAGTCCGTTTATGAGTCTGCTGTGTGTTTTGCTGTGTTATTTTCTCTGTGTTTCGCTTGTTGTCCTATTGTGGCCCTCATATCTGTGACTTAACAGACTCTCTCTCCAACACACATATTAAAGGTGACTTGACCATTATCTTTCTCTCTCCATACATTACAGAGAGAAATCAACCACTTTTTTTTTTAATTTTTAAAAACAATCAATACTCGGCCCCTGATCATCTGATTGATTAGCTGTGTACACACGCACTGAAGAGGATATTAACTGACGTTTTGACGTTGGAACCTTCGCATATTTTAAATACTAGGTGCCGAATTCAATTTATTATTCCATAATAAAAATAAAATAAAAATTAAGACACACAGTGTAACTGTGTTCAACGTGTCTTTTTACATTTACATATACAGCAAATGATTGAACATAAATTTGGATTTTTATGACGTCTTGCATACCTTTTGTCTAGTCCACCACTGCTGCCAGTCACAGGTAATAATCGTTGCCGATCTAGACTGAACAATATTATTTTTGTATATGTCTGGTGCAGTGTAATAGGTAAGTGAGTAAACCCAGTTCTAGTCATTTTCAGTGATGTCATGGCACTAAAAAAATAGAAAGCTGGCAACCTGCAGACATACACAGCCATGTCCCACAAAAACTGGGTATTAGTAAAACACATATATGATTCTAATACTACCTGCATTGGGCGTTTGGGGTGTGTGTGTGTGTGTGTGTGTGTGTGTGTGTACATGTACATGCGTGCGTAGGATGAGGAGCATGCCACTGATCTTTATCGAAAGCAATTGCCTGTCCTTATCTCCACACACACAAACACACACACACACACACACTGCTGTTCAGTTTCTGCAAATCCGCCACACTTCCATCACCATGGAGACAATCCATCCTTGCTAAGCTGCTTGGAACATTAATTATATTTTTGATTTCATTACTCTACACACATTGGTCCACCGCTGAGCCGACCTGTTTATGCTCCACCCACAAATGCTTCACAAATACTTAGAAACTGTTGTGAGGTTGGATCAGCATGACAAAAATCCCATTCACCCTAGTCTTTTGTTCACAGTCACTTAGGGCTGGGACAGTGGATACATTGGGACAAAATAGACCAAAAAGGCAGAAATATGTATATGCGTAGTGCAAAAGCAGCACTGAAGACTTGCACTGAATAATGCGCTTTTTGAGCTGATGCTTTAAGATTGTTTTCCTCTGTGTGTTGTGCAAGAAAAGGAAATAGTTTTTTAATAGAACCTGTTATTACCAGTGCAGTTTCCAGAAAATAAAATCTTCCATAATTCTATAAAATGACCAATGCAATTATGTTTAATAACCAGCACTTACCATGTTTTATTGAAGCTGGGCTAATCACAAACTCCCTAAGAAGAATGCTGGTGGGCTCGTGCTTATAAGGAACCTGCTGTACTGCGGACTACGAACTGCTCAGTGCTCAGGAGGTTGTGTGCGACTGCAGTGTTACAGAAATTTGATTCCCATCACTAGAATGAATATAGTTACATTTCTGCTGTTCACAAGATGCCATCTAGTCCTCTATAAGTGGGTCCCAATTTTTATTTATTTTTTTTACAACACACGGCCCACACAACCGACTACAAAAGCTTCTGCTGCTGCCTACATGAAGATTCAAGCGATCGGGACCCAATTTGCTAAAAGAATCTTAGTGTCGAGAGCGTCTTAACCGGGAGAGAGTGAGTTAGCTGTGATGCTTGTTCTATTGTTTATGAATCATCTTTAGGCGAAGATGCATTCAAGAAATCCAGTCCAGATCATTTTTTTCTGATGCTTTCAGTGAGACTGCTGAAGTTGTTTGACAGCTGGATGTTGGGCTGAAGAAAGCAAAGTTGCAAGTAGAGGCCTGGCTCAGTTCCATGCAAACTCACTGTGTTTAGTCTCAAAGTGACTGCATCTTTTAAATCAGAGTTTCAATTGAAAAGACCACTGAGCAGACAAAGCTGAGCAGTAAGACCACACTAAGTTTCTCATTTTTGACTCTCATGCATAGCCTCGCACTAGCCACTCACTGCTGTATTTGTCATTGTGCTTTAGGCTTGGTTTTATCCATTTTTCTTCCCCGTTCTCAGATACAGGGGTGATTTCACTTAGATGGCCCAATCCTGGAAGCATTTTAAATTTTCTTGCACTAAACCACAGGTAGTTAGCAATATGCCAGACCAATCAACGAGGTTGTCATAAATATAATTTTAAATATGATTTTACTTTTGAAAATAGGACAACAAAAGTATTTGCTGTATTTATAATTGTTTCATTAAAACTATTATATTTTCTAGCCAAAATAACAGTCAGCGGCCCCCTAGGAGTACCACCACGGTTCACAGGGAGGCAGTGGCCCACAGGCTGAAAAACACAGCTATATATATATATATATATATATATATATATATATATTATATATATATAAGTGCATAAATTGTCATATATTACAGGAGTATATGAAGAACTATATAGTAACTGTGTTTAACTACCTTTTGTTTCAGGTACAGTTTGGTGTTTGCCCTTGCATACCTCAGCTTCTGCCAGATCACACGAGTGTATGTCTTTGACTATGGCATGTACTCAGCTGACTTCACAGGGTAAGAGTGTGTGTGTGTGTGTGTGTGTGTGTGTGTGTGTGTGTGTGTGTGTGTGTGTGTGTGTGTGTGTGTGTG
>JBBJLS010012042.1:0-15787 GCA_037577275.1 Bryconaethiops microstoma
CACATGGGTTGGGGAGTGAACGCTAGAGCAAATCAGTGCAACAAGAAACAGTGTGTGTGTGTGTGTGTGTGTGTGTGTGTGTGTGTGTGTGTGTGTGTGTGTGTGTGTGTGTGTATGTTGGTGGGGTTTAAGTTTCTTGAGTGATATGTCAAAATACTGGCTTGTTGAGATCGCACTAGGAACAAAGAAAAATCTTTTCATAGCTTCTGATGCGAGGACTATAACCACTTCAACACACTTCTCAGTCAAGAACTATGTCAATTCTTTTGTGTTTCCACAATTTGGAGAAGTGTAACATTTATAACGACATTTTAAAAAATAAATGACGAAAAGCACGCATGGCTTACAAAAGCAAAAACACCTTGTAGGTTAAGTTTTAGTTAAGGGACACATATGACTTCAAAATCTTGAGTGTGTCCATATGTGAGCAGAAACCCCATATTGTCAGAGACATCTAAACCTTAGACATCTAAACCTTTACCAAGTTCCTATCGAATGATTTACAACATACTTCCTAAAGTAGTTTAGTCTTGCATGGCCTACACAAATTACAGTTTTACACTGGGTCACTCAGGATTTCTTATAAGTATTTAATCAATATCAGGCAAGCACAAGGGCATTGTAAGTAGGACTATATGAGCGAAAGCAGAGGTGGTGACTTATTGGTCTGCCTAAGAAACCTCAATGTACACTCGATAATATTTCCAATACTGAAGAGCAGTCTCTGTGCTCATTTGCAGTCCTCTCACTTTCATTCTCTCACATTCTCTTTCCAAGGTCTTCAGATGAAGTGGCTACCATTTCAGCACTGTTCTCTCTAAAAATTTACTCATCTAAGTGAGTCTTGGCACTGAGAGCCAGCTAATAGCGGCTTTGATCGGGGAAAACGCGTTCCCTGAAACTCGCCTAATCTCTCTCACGCCCTCCACCTCGTTCGAGAGTTTTAACAAGTGCTCCTCTTTTTCTCTGTCTCACTGTCAGTCTTCCCTGCCCTATATCTTCACTATGATGTTCACTATGATATTTCTCTCTGTAGTTCACAAAGCCTGCTGGGCGGCCAGATCTTAAGCTGGGATACGCTCTTGTTGACAGTGAACACCATTCCCTCCCTTCGCTGATAACGCATGTTAAGTGGGCGCCTGAAGCACCCCGAGGTTTCCTCTGAACCCTGCAGCCATTGTGATCAGCTACTTGGCTCGTTTTATGTACTTGATCTGAAAGGAATGCAAACATGCAACGCAGAATGTCTGGTGGCTGGGTAACTTATCAGGCCTAGACAGGAGCTCCCAAATGGTAAGTCTGAAGCTTTCTCCATCAGTGCATTATACCTTGATATGATACCTTGGTGCTCAGAGAGGAGACTCATGCCAAGCTGCCATACGTTGGGAGTAGCAGAGGGATCCCAGAATTGGAAGACTGGGTTGTGTGCTTACGGTGGAAATGTGTGAGAGGAGAACAATGAGGATGTGAGTGATGAAGAGTGTTAATATGTGTGCGCACGCATGCTGGGGTAACTAAGGACTGTCGAACCTCTGGGAGACCGGGACTAGTGAGAAAGAGAGCGTGAAGGAGACAATAAACAAAGATGTATACTAGAGGGCTTGCTTGCAAAATCATATTTGACTTCAGGGGAAAACTGTAGAACTTTTCTTTGGAGTTTCACATACTAAACAATGGGCAAAACTCTGTGTACATCGGTGTAGAAAACTCTGTGTACATGACTGATAAGTGTCATATTACACTCAAGATATATATATGTGCCCTTATGCCCCAACAAGTACGACTGAAAGTGAAATTAGATCAAAAAGCTAGTTTTCTTATTTTCCATTTAAGAGTGGAAATAAATTCTGTTTTTCAATTCTTACGTACTCTTCCTATCACACAATGTTTCCAAGTTCAGCCAGTAATGGACAGCACATACTTCCAACTGTAACACATCATTGAACAGCTCAAAATGCATGGAGATTCCAAAATGTCGATTAAAAGGGCAAACCCTTGCACCTACTTATGCCAATCACCTCATTACAATAAACAATAAAACCTTACTTTCCTAACAGGACCCTAGCTAACCAGGTCAGTATTTACCTCAGTGCTGTTCCTCTAGAACCATAGAACCCTGGAGTCCTGGACTCCAGGAAGACCTGGAGGTTTGTCAGCCTGCCTGGCTGCCTGCCTGTTTGAGTTCCAGAGATGAAAGTCTGCTTGTCAATTTTTTCCGCTTTGTGGAGGCTGCCTGGTGGGACTGGGGTGGCCCACGGTGCATGGAAGGGGAGGCATCTGCAGAAAGCATACTCTCAAGCGGAGAGTCCTCGAGTTGGAGTGGGGTAGCAATATTGCCTGCAGGAACACTGTGTGTGTGAGATCCTGTTCACGGGGTCAGAATGCTCCAGTGGCCAAGTTCAGATGGCCGGAGCTCCCTGTATCCCCCGAGGGTGCACGGGAAATCAGTGGGCAGATAGGTATGGATCACTGACGAGAAGGACAGGAGTCTGATTAGCTCCACACAAATGCACCATACTGCTCTAATAGGCAGTTCTAAAAATAGATTTGTATACACTCCCACTCGCAGCCAAGAGTGGTTGTGTGGCCGAGTACGCTGGTAGACAACACAGACGGCTTTAGGGCTACCGGAATGCCAGGTCACATGAGAATCAAATTCTGGCTGACGCAAAAGTCTCATACCCAGACGCAGAACCCTCAAATAAACTACCCTTAAATACACGCTCATGTGCTCTCGCGAGCAGTGTGTTGCAACATGCCCTTGAAATGCATGAACTGGATTATCCTCCACGGTTAGGAGCATCCTCTTAATTTGACAACACTCCGCTGAGAATCCACAGCTCAAACCGCTGCAGCCATATTACACGGTGACTCCCACCCCAACAGGCCCACGGCTTCCAGCCAGACAGTATTTAAGACTCTCCTGTATGGAGGGCAAGTATAAAAAAAAGTCAAGCAAAAATAACCTAAGGGGAAAAAACGTGGAAAGCCGGTATGGCCTTTATTTTCTTAGCTATTGCATTTCTGTAAGTGCCCCCATGGCTGGAAGCAGCCAAAAATTAAGTGGAAAACTCCATTGGAGAGCAGGCTCTCACTGCTCATGGTGTCATTAGTAATCCGACCATTTACTACTTCACCCATCTAGCCCCTTTGGCCCTGGGGTCAGGTTTTGATTAGCTTCGCTGCGGTGACTTATCAGAATGGTTGCCACTAGAACAGATACATAATTCAAGTCATGGCATTTCTAGCATGACTCATGTCATTCCCATGCATTTATTAATCACTACAAGTTTTTTGACCACACAAGACTAAGTGAATATCACCAGAACATCCTGACATTGATATAAATACCGCTAAGTAAACCAGTCTTGCAGAAAGGTAGAAAGGGATGATTTCACATATTATAAAAACCGTTAAAGTGGAGGGACTTTCTTCCAACAAAGGACTTTCACTATTCCAGAACTCTTCTTTTCTCTCTACTACGAAGCTCTGGCAGGGCATCGCTTTCTGACGCCCAGACTCTCTTTTTCCAATCATTCGCTTCAGTGCTCACCTGCTGCCAGTCTAGAAGCGGCGAGCCACAGCCCACATCGCCACCATCGTCTTCATCATCACCACCATATTAATCACAGCACAAAAGTTCATTATGGCACTAATTTGCACATATGTTGTTTTCGAACCACCACACTATCACACCTCCAGACATGCATCCAGAAAACACTCATAAGACCAATACTGATCTGAAGTCATTTGCCCAGATAATCAAGCTCTGAATTGCTTGATGGCAGGTTCAAGACCCAATTTGCAACCAGGCCTGAGGCAAGAAATCAAACAATCAAGCTCATTTCTTCTGCGGGTGTAGGAAGCCCTGGTCCTGGAGAGCCAGATTCATCTTCCAAACCTGCTTATTAGCTAATAAGTTGAATCAGGTGTGTTTGAGTAGGAAAATAATCAAACTGGGCAGGAATCTGCAAACAACACATCAGGTTAGGTTTGCTAGCCTATTGCGAGGTACTTCAAAGAATATATGATGTACCTAATCAGAAGAATTCATTTCTAGATAAAACAAAGCGCAGAATATAATTCTTTGCTTAAATAATGATTCATTGTGTAATTATGTAACTATATTTTCATCATACTGCAAAGTTAAAAAAAATCTTGACTATTTATTATGGATGGCAGCTGCCAAAGCACAGGCAGAGCTGGCCAGGTCAGAAGCATGATTATATATCCAGATGGGGGTTAGACAAGCATTAGGGCACACTCCAGCGGCTGCCATAGAGGACAACCGGCTTTCCAAACACCTGAAAAATATATCCCAACCAAGATAGTTTAAAGAGAACCAAGAGAACCAGTGTTTGCTCCTCATCTTCGGTTTTCATAAAGAGTCCTACAACCAAGCATATCCATGCACAATCGGCACTAAAAACAAATATTATATGAGTTGTGAAGACATCATGGATGACATCGGAGAAACACTTCTTACCTTTGTAGAAGTACGTTTATATTTCCTTGAAGAATGATTCTTATCCCCTACCATATTTACATCATACCCTAACTTCAGATGGTTTTGCTGAAAGCATAGTGAGTGCACTATAATGTTCACCATAGACTAGTACTGGTTTTGACAGATTTTTCTTTTGAATATTTATCAGAATCATTTATAATGTATGGCACTTTTGATAGGTTTTTGTTTTATTGATTGTTAATTGCTTATACAAATGATCACACGGTTTGCAATAATAATAAATAAAGTGGCCCTTACAGTCCCGCGTGAACACACCACACCACAGCACAGCACACAGTGTGAACAATGTGAAATTCTTTCTCTGCATTTAACACATTCACCAAGTGAAGCAGGGGGCTGCCACCAACGAGGGGCACCCGGGGAGCAGTGTGTGGGGACAGTACCTTTATCAAGGGTACCTCAGTGATGCCACTGGCAGTCATGTGATTCAAGACTTCTGCAGGGGCGGGGGCTGCTCCCTAACCACCCGGTCATGAGCTGCCCCATGTGATAATGGGTCATCACATTTAGAACCCAATGAACAGAACCAAAATGAGATTATTTCACAGGGACCCAGTACTTGTCATTTTGGCTTTAGTTCTAATTTCGCACTTTCGGTTCACAATCTTAATAATGACTTTGAATTCGGAACATTCACCCCTCGTTCCTCCCTCCTGTATGTCCTTCTAATCCTAAACTTTGGATTTAGCACGGACCATCCCGCAAGTCCGCAAACATTTTTGAAGGTCTCCTTTGAAACTCGACTGGTTTTTTATTGGCTTGTGACTGTGTACCAGACCGCCTCATCAGCCCCCAGCTGTCTCACTGGCTGGGTTGAGGCCTGGGGGCCACCCCATTCATCAGACCACCAGCATCCCATCATGATCCGTTTCAGCTGCTAACTCCAACACACGTCGAAGCAACATCTGGTGCCATTTGGATGACAGATTCGTCGCCTCCAGAAATGTTCTCCTTCGCAGTTCTGCAGCGAAAGCCTACGGTGCCGCATCCTGCAAACGTATCTGAGGGCAATATGAAAATTTTATTCCACTTTTTTGTAGAGTGCATCAAAAAGTATAGCTGAGTCTAATGTGCATTGATTTTTGCAGTAAATGATGCTGTGGGTCATAACACCCTCACTCATGTCAGTTATGCAGATCAAGGATAACTATTGCTACTTTGTCACAGTGGGGATGAGTAATTAACGTTGATAAATTTATTATCAAGCTAGATCATTAGTAGATTAGTCTGCTACCAGGGATGTTGCACAATTTAAACAACCAATTAAATTAATTTGCTTAATAAATTATGAATGATTAGTTTGGTGTTTGTATGAAAAACATAGTTGAAATCTTTCTTGCAATAAAAATGAGTCTGATGTACATATTAATATACATTTTTGCCTTGTATACACATACATTTATATACTTTGACATGTATCAATTACCTAAACACTGTTGCAGATTAATGCCTGATAATACCTCTCCTCCAACTTCGGCCTTTAAACTAAAGTGGCCCTTATAGTAACGTGTAAACACACCACACCACAGTACACATTGTGGAGATTGTGAAATTCTTTCTCTGCATTTAACCCATTCACCAAGTGAAGCAGTGGGTAGCCAGCGACACACCATCCGGAAGCAGTGTGTGGGGACAGTACCTTGTTTAAGGTTACCTCAGTAGTGCCACTGGCAGTCCTGGGATTCGAACCCAAGACTTTCCGATCACAGAGACAACTCCGTGACTACCAGGCCACGAGCCTAATTCTGACAGTTCTAAGTGGAGCCTAGTAGGCAACAACACCCTTAAAATTTCATTAAATGGTCAGTGTGGATTTCTAAATGATCCCAGACAAGATTTTATGTATCTACTTTTTTTTGACAGTGGATTTGGCAAGGATAACAAAACCGGAAATTACAATAAATAAATAAATAAATCAGAGTCTCTCATCTTCTCTGGCTGCTATAGAGAAATGCGTCAGAGCTGGATAGCACCTTCGGTGGGGAAAAAAAAGAAAAAAGAAAAACAGTCATACATTTATCACCAACTTCTATGCAAGCTAACTGCCAAGCCTAAGCTGAGATTGCTGATTTATTGGAATTAAAGTAAAACATTTTTTGGAATGATTGCAAAAGTGACAAAATGCATAACAGACCCTGTGTCTACATACAGCATGTTCGTCCTTTACATGCTGCAAATAAATTCTGCCTCAAGACAAAGACCTGGACACACTGTTCTGAACTTTTTTTTCATGCTATACTCCTACTCATGCAGTGGCGTGTATGTCAGGGATTGGTTAGATCTAGCTAAAAGCTTACTTGAAGGGGAAAAACAAGTTCTTTTAGGTGCAACATCGTCCCAAATACTCCATTCTGAAATGCTTAAGTATTATTTAGTGTATTCAGACATTTGAGATCACTGGCCAACTGTTTTAAGCTTCATTGCATCCATTACGGAGTACATTGCTTCACACTTCTTTTGGAGCTACATATAAAAAGATTTGTTTTACGTTCTTCAAACAGGCTTTACCTGATCAACTCCAGACAGATGACCTGAATTTACATTCTATTTTGAGCTAGATCCCTTCGCTGAAATTGCACGCAAATTTGCTCTCTTATGGGTTTTATTTATCTCTCTCTTGGCTTAATACCTGAGTCTTGTAAAACTCCAGTAACAGCTCTGAATGTTCTCTATACAGCCACTCAGGCTGACCCCTGGTAAGCTCTAAGCCACAGGAACATAAGGGCATAATCAGAGGCATTAATGGATGATAGAAGGGGAATAGTGCATAGAAGGGATGAGGATGAATCGTAAGTATAGTGTTTGCATGGCTTACACCTAATACATGGATTGCAGGCCTTTTTAAATAAGGTGTCCCATACAAGGTACCGAAAAGGCGCATTATTGTCCCTCGAGGTACAAACAAAATAAAAAGTACTTTCAAATGTACAGCATGGTCCTTAGAGTCTAATTGTAATTGAATACTAAAGATATACTTCACTCACTTTTCCATTGGAAAAGGGCATGATATCTTTTCATGGCGTAACTTTGGGGCAGCTGGTGGCCTGGTGGTTAGGAAGTTGCACCTGTGAAGGTCATGGGTTCAAATCCCAGAACTGCCAGTGGCACCACTGAGGTACCTTTGAGCAAGGTAACGTCCCTACACACTGCTCCCTAGGCACTGCGTCGCTGGCTGCCCACTGCTTCACTTGGGTAAATGGGTTAAATGTAGAGAACAATAAAATATTTTTTATTCTGTCTTTCTGTGTGGAAAGACAGAATAAAATGACTCATGGACTGACACCAGTCCGCGGCCCAGTGATTGGGGACCTCTGGCTTAGAGGCTAACACTGACTGCCAATTCTGTCATGTAAGCTAACAGTTGCACAAATCACAGTAAATGAAGGGTATTATTGGTTAACAAATTTTTAGCTCCTTAAAATTGTTATTCATACGAGTCAGGCTGTTCTATAGATAGGTGTATTTTCAGATCAGCGATCCATTAATTGAATAGTCTGCAGTGGAACCACAATATACATCACACATTTACTGAGATCAAACTCTGCAACACTGCAACATTTCCTTCTATTCCTTCCTCAGACTTCACATTCCTGACCAGATAAAAGGCAGAAAGATACAGCCTTTCTAAATACAGGCGCAGGCCCAGTGACCCTTCTCAACGTCACCCCAAAGTAAAGAGCATTTGATGTTTCTCGTAAAGTGCTCAATAGTACCTGAAATATGACAGAAATATTTAAAAAATCAAACCCTCTTCACTTCCATCTCTCACTGTAGCCAAGAGCCTGGGGTAGAGAGTAGGAGATGATAGCAGAGAAAAGCACATGGTGTTACACACACACACACACACTCGAAACTTGTGGACAGCTACTCAGAAGCCATTGTTGGTCATTATGGGTGAGGAGTGAAACTGTTCTGCTCTAGCAGGCCGTGTAAATAGCAGCCTGTTCTTTAATGCTGAAGGCCGAGAGTGCTGAAGTTGCTAGTGAGTGCTGGTGACATGACTACACCAAAACACAGCAACGCCATTGAAACCTTTGCTACCCTGAACCCCTTCAGTGCATGATAATCAGTTAAAACAGCACCTCACTGCACTCAGAATCACATTTTTGCCTTAGAGCAGCATTATAGCATTGATCCTTAATTGCTATCAACCTCAGCCTTCATAATACAGACAACACTGCAATATGTAATATGTATGTGAGATATATGATTGTTTTATTATTTGAAGTGAGCATCCTGACCAATCACTATTGCCCTGTTGGGATGAATCAGCCAAAAACCCCTGGCAAAACAATATACTGGAATATATATCGCTGCAACAGGACATGCGCCAGGGCGGAAAATGTGAAATTCTGACTGACATTATGGAATTCTGAAAATATACTTTGCAACTTTTGCAAAAATTGTTACTGGTTATCCTTTCCCAAAAAACGGATATCCGAACACACAATGTATTAATTCTCCATGCACAGCGCCGCAGCGTCTTGTTTTAGGCTAAGCTACAAACATTAAAAGATTAAATATGCTGAACTATGCTGATTGCATAAGTATTCAAAGCCCTGTGCTTCAAAAGATCAAGGTTTACAAGTACTATTTGTGTGTCCTTAAGTACAGATGTCTCCCAGATACAAAAAGCACACTTTGCAAGGGCCATTTTCTTTGTTGGAAGAAAATGGCATTTTGCTGATGCAAGAAACAAAATCATTAATTTGCACATGGAACAAAAGTACACAAAAAAAGTTTGAAAGAGTTTGAATGTCCTGTTAAACACTGCTGGCTGTATTATCAGAAAGGTTCATTACAGCACCCAGACAGTTACTAGAACAGGCTGTACCTCAAAACTAAGCATTAGAGCTAGACATTGACCAGCAAAAGAGGCAACTAAAACTCGAACCATTGCTTTTACATGTTCTTTGGCTGAAACTAGATTGAAGCTGCATGAGTCCGCAATTTAAAGAGCTCTCCATAACACAAGGAAATTACACAGCAAAAGTCTGAGGTGACACTGGAGTATCTCAGAAACAGGAAGGTGAATGTTTTGGGATGGCCACGTCGAAGTCCTGATCATAACCCCACTGATAATCTGTGGCATTATTTGAAAATTGCTGTCCAGAGGAGATTCTAGAGGATCTCTATATATTCTTTATAAATTCACTTCTGTGCAAAACTGATATATACTTACCCCCAAAAGAATTTAGGGTTTTCTCTACAGAGTATTAATTGATGCTTATGCTGAACGTATCCCTTACCCTATAATTAACCCTATCCTCACCCCTATATAAAACTGTTATAATGTATTGTCTTAGTATATGTCTGCATACATATACATGTGTACTACTATAATAATTCCATGATAGGTTTATTTTTTGAGTCTTTGTTCCTCTCAGAGTTCCTTCCTTGCGCTCCTTTCTTTAGTTTTTCTTGTCATAATCACCATATGCTTTGTCACTCTGGTCCATAAAGGTGCTTTGTGATGTCTGCTGTAAAAAGTGCAGTTTATAACAACTAAAGTGAACTGGTGTAGTGGGTAGTTAATAGTCTTAATTTCTCCTTTGACACATTAGAATGTTTACAGGCCCCAAGCAAAGATATATAGTCTGTGGAAAGCAGGTGTTTCAACCCTCCTGTGACAGCTGATTTGGAATGGAACGAATCCAGTCGGGACCTGTGACCTTTCTGTTAAGCGCCGGATGAAATCGCTCATTTGCTCACATTAATCCTAATGGGTGGTGCGTGAGTTTGGAGCCAACAGCGCGTCCCCCAATGTCAAAACCATAATTAGACCTGCAAACAAGACGCTCATACCAAACAGCCCACTTCAGAGCGCTGTGCCCAAGAATACATTAGCTCTCGGTATCTGTTCAGCTGGCTAGTTTGCACCTCAAAGGGAAATCCAGGACAGGCAGAAGACTGGAGGATGACATAGCTGAGTCCTGCTGCTGGGGGAACGGGAATAACACTTCTAACAAAGGGATTGGGACTCTTACACAGTTTACATTCCGGTTAGAACTGTCAACTCTGTTACAGACTTTTCCTGAGACAGGTTAGCCAAATACGCATAAGACTATTCCTCACAAAGTGGCTCCAATTTACTTACTGACTGCTGGGAATTCTACCAATTTTCATAACGTCTTTATAGTTAAGACGTAATCACCATTCATTGTGTTTTGATACGTAACGTGTCTAGAAATAATTGTACACGTTAATAACTGATGGAATGGTGAATGTCTTTAAAAGCTACAGTCATACACAGACGTTCGAATGAACCTATGTTTTGTTGTTTTTTTGTTGTTGGGAAAATAATCTGCAATTTTTAAGTTTAACATAATGAAAAAAACATTTCCCATTTTATGGGTACATTTCTGTAAATATTTAGTAACTGTATATTAAAGGGTGAATATTTCCATATGAGTTCACCTTTTGCATGAAATAAAAAAATAATCCCATAGCATGAAATAAGGGCAAATATGTTATGTGATGTTACAGACATTGTACATTAGTATTAAAAGGCAAAACAGTACAAAAAAATATATCTTTTTTCCAGGTCACTATTCTATCATTATCAGCTACATAAAAAACACTCGATAGTCATTTTGGATCAAAGTAGTTCTCCTCACTTCAGCTGTAATGAAATCTGGGTCAGCAAGTTCTCTACAATGCACCAACATGAATTCGAATTTTGAAGTAATTTCAGTGGAAAAATGAGTGAAAAATTCTTTTAAAGAAGTGTTCTTAAATGGTTCTCAGGCTCTCACAGTACTTTGGGAAACCTTTCACGGGTAAATTAATTTTTAAGTTTCTTCAGAAAGCCAAAAGTGGATTGTTTGGACGTATTTGTGTTCAGTGCATTAACGTTTAAGACTGTGGGTACAATGTTGCTCTGGTAGCTTTGCATGAGCATATCTATTTTCAGCTAATAAAAACATTTCTCGAGGTGCTTCCCCAACACTGTACACATCAAACAGGAAAGCAAGCATAGATGGGAGAGCAGGGGACCAGACCAGGGGAAGGCAACAGTTGGGTAGGAGACAATAGAAGAAATCTCAGTTATATACAGGGGACAAGAAAGAAAGGCACGAGGATTCCACTGAGGCTTCTTTTATCCACTGTGTAAAAGCCAATCCCCTCTGACAGACTGTGATTAACACTTAAGACAGAGTCACTGACAACCCTGCAACCACCAGCAGGCTTTTCCTACAACACCAGAAGAAACAGGGACTCAGTAGCCAAATACTAATCTCATGCAAAGAGTGTATAACAATTCTCATCAAGTCATCACCAGTGTAGCGCTCTAGCTAGTTAACTACAAGACATGCTTTTCCAATACTGCAGACATCAGAAGAGAAAGCAAGAGAAGAGCAAGGGGCTGGCACTAGCAGTGTCCGAATTGTGAGGAATTTTGGAAAAGACTGTATTGTAGCTGGAGTGATCAAAGGATGGATTGTCCTTGGTAGTAGAGCTACAGTGATCAAAGAATTCTGAGGAGGACTGAAATTGGAGGTAGAGCCACAGGGATGAGGGACTGCAAGGAAGACCACAGTTGGAGGAGATAGAGATTAGGGAATGTTCAAGCTAGGGGTAGAGATGCTAATCCTGTAGGATGCTAAGAAATGAGAATTCTCTAGATTAGACTACTGTAATGTGTTAATGACTGGTCAACATCCCGTGTTGGAGCCCATGGAGAACTTTCTTTTTTATAAGTCGGACAAACAACACGCTTGTGAAAAATACTATACTATGGCCTATAGCTCATTTTCTCCAACAAAACATATCAACTATATATATATATATATATATATATATATATAATGAATGAGCCAAACAGAAACAGAAAGACAAAGGAAGAAAAAAAGGGCATACTTTGGAAAAGAATCCATGTGAGGGGAGAATAACCGAGTGTGTATCAAAGATGAAAGGCTGGGAGAGATGGAACATGAAGAGGAAGAATCGCAGAGAAGTGAGAATGTCTACGGAGAGTGTTAATACACACTCGGTCACTTGTGCCGCAAATGAGGTCCAAATCTGGCCCACCATCAACACTTTGGTCTTAATTCTCATATAATTATTAGATCATCAGTGCTGGTAAAGAAAAATCATTTTTTTCTCATACGCTTCGTACGCCAGTACACTCACTTCTCTTGGCTGCCACTCTACACAGTGGGGGAGATGATGCACCTCGGTGAATTTTTCATAGCAAAAACCCAAGCAGATCACGCATGTGTCCACATGCACACACTGAATAACCAACTAATTAAACATGAGGCTTTTTGCCAAAATGTCAGATCCGGCTTTTAAAGGGGAACTCCACCAACTTTCCAAAATTTGTGTATAATCATGGTTGCAGCATAAATTCAGAGTGGCTCGACATGAAATGGTGCAGTCACTGTACAAAGCAGCTACCGCGCAAATATAACAAAGTATTCTGAGTATACATGAAATGTTCACAATGGTAACATATTGATTTTGCCAAACAATTTGTCGTATAACAGCCAAACACATTAATGCAGCTGATAGTGCAAGGATAAGCTTGATTTTTGCTTTTTTCATGTTAATCTGAATCAACACATTGGAGCTATAAAGAGATGGTATTGTTTGTATGTATATCTGCTCAAAATGATCCGTCGCTGTATCTGTATTTGGACATCAGACTTGAAGTGGTGTGCCGGAAGTCAGATTAATTCAGGCCAATGTTGTATTTTCTCTCTGAACATTCATTCATTTGTGACGTCAAAGTATTCTATCATAGGCATAATAATAATAATAATAATAATTATTATTATTATTATTATTATTATTATTATAAATAAGTAAACAAATAAAACATAAAACGCTTCTGTAGTCTCATGTTTTATTTTCATTTTTTTATTATTATGATCCTTACTATATTATACTAAAAAAAGATGTGTCACTCTTATGTTGTGGTTTAATTAAAAATAATCAGGCCGTAATCATTTTCCCAAATGGTTTAGGGCAAGAGCAGTTCGCTCCATTATCAGCTGTCCTTAACCATAATTGGCTCAATAAAACACAGCG
This sequence comes from Bryconaethiops microstoma, assembly GCA_037577275.1. Taxonomy (NCBI): domain Eukaryota; kingdom Metazoa; phylum Chordata; class Actinopteri; order Characiformes; family Alestidae; genus Bryconaethiops; species Bryconaethiops microstoma. The sequence continues at coordinate 13,562 of JBBJLS010012042.1, forward strand.
AACTGGTTCGAAGTAGATTTTTCGAGTGTCTCCAAACACTGGTTTTATAGCAACCACGCAATTACACTTCGCATTTTCTCATGGAAATGCCATCTAGTTTATCTATTATGAGACGTTATTGCCCCATAGCACAAAGGTCCTGGATTCAATTTCCACCCAGGATGGTCAGGGGCCTTGTGTGGAATCCTCCCATAGTCCAAAGACATGCATGTAAAGTGAACTGGAGATGCTACATTATTCTTTCAAATGAGTGTGTGTGTCTGTGTGTTTGCCCTGTGATGGACTGGCCATGTGTCTCCGTGCAGGGGTAGGCCTCGGGACCCCCGCAACCTCAGGCTTAGCAGCTTGGATAATATATAAATATATTAATTAACTAATTAATTATGAAACATATTTTCTCATACTGTACTTTTCATGCATTTTTAAATTTTACTTGTTTTTCTTTTTTCACAGTCCTGGGTATTGTTGAAAGTGGAGTGCTTTGTTTAGGACAACAGCAGCCTGAACTGGCCAGGCTTAAGAACGGCTCCGTTTATCTTAATAATGCTGGTGCTTGCTAAATTGCATATACATCAGGCTAACAGCAGGACGGCATATACACCCAACAGAGAGCTAATTGGAGAAAGGTTTTCATGTGACAATAAAATGGAATGGCTCTGCATTCCACTGCATCTATATAAAAAAAGCCAATGTGTGGCGGAAGCAGGGGGTGAGATTGGATCAAGAGATAGCAAGAGCAGGATTACCAGATTGAGCCAGATTCTTTATAGGAAACTTTTATTGGTTTATGAGCAGATACTCGCTACAGCTAGGCACCAACTATGGAGGATGAGGGGGTCACTGGTCCCTTAGAAACTAAAGTTGGGAAGGGGAAACATTCATGAAAAGCCATGGGAGTGGAACAGTATAAAACACTGAAGACAATAGTAAATAGTAAACAATAGCAATAGTAAAACTGCATCTAACAGGTTGAAAACAGTTTCTGCATGCATGTGAGATACTGAGATACTGCAGCCGAACTAATACAATCCTTTACGTTGCCTTCTTAAAGAAAATGGTCTTCTCCCCTTATGCAAAAAGAAGGAGGGCACCATCACTATTTCACTATATAACTATATAAATGTGGTACAAAAACAAATTAAAAGTATTTATTTTAAAGTATTTAATTTTTCCCATGGCTCCATATGTTCTTCCCATTAGATTGGATCATTGGTTCAAAAAGTTGGCACCTATGTCTCCAGCACATATATGCTGCACAGCTTTACTGCTGGCAAGGCACTTATAGCTTGTTCTATGCCTTTGAAACGTCAGTGGTGGTCGTCCACAGCATGCGAGCCTTTTCACAGAGGAGGAGGTGAGACACCAGTCCGACATTTTCAAATCTAAGCACACACAAACTCTTGCAAGTACTTACAACAAACTGCAGGCTATCTCTGCTCTGTGACTCACTGACTCCATATATACACAAAGGAGCCAGGACCTGTACGGTAGGCTGTAACCTCCTGATATAGACATACAGCGACTCGACAAATTCCTGCTGAGTGCACTACTTCTGACTCATAGGGCCTAACTTGAGGAATGGTAGAGGGCTGTGACCTTCAGTCAGCAATTCACTGGCCTGTAGACAGCTAGTAATTTGTACAAGCACTTTATATTGCAGAAACAACCACACTACTGTTCTTATTAAGTTTTATTTATTTATTTAGTTTTATTACACCTGTTTTTTGGCACCATTTCTCATCAGAGCAACGTGTGTATTCAGATTTTTGATCATTTCAAAATCGATTTTTGTGGTCGAGTCGCCTCTGTAATATATGGGGAGAAAGAGCGGATGGTCAAGTCGCTTTCAAAATGTGTGTCAGAGAGAGTCTGTGACATCATGGCTATGGCAACCGGACAGGGACAAAATGCAGAAAAACACAAACCTAGAGAAACAAATGCGCAGCAAAACACACTCATGAACAGACTTCAAGACACTGAAGCTGAGATCAGTTATAAAAAAAGGTGTGTGTCACTGTTTGTTGTGGATAAATGAAAAATAATCAGCCTATGAATGAGGCTACGCGTTCGGCTGTCCGTAAGAGACACCCCCTCATTAGGTCAGCAGTAGTCTTGGATCGCTGGTTCAAATCTACGGTGACAGTAATTAATTTTTTAACACAAATTTTTGCTGCCGATAAAACCAGTGTTTAGGTGTCTCCAAACCACACAAATGCATCTAGTTAA
>JBBJLS010012081.1:0-15784 GCA_037577275.1 Bryconaethiops microstoma
ATATATATATAGATATATATATAGATAATTTACAAAAATGGAAATATCCACCGCAACTGTAGCATTGCCCTGTAGAACACTTACTGCACCTTGTACATGCATGTTCTTCACACCACATGAAAGCAGGACTATAGTACTTGAATTTGGTCCCAGACACATCACTTGTTTTATGGTGTTGGACTTGCCTCATTCTTGTCCATCAGTCATACCAAATATTCTAGCTGGTCTCAACCAAGTCCAGGTCCGAGGTGTTTCCACAAGCAACAAGTCTCCACTGTGGCTGACCACTGTAAAATCTCTGCTGCCACCGGATCTTCTCCATGCCAGCTAAACCTCAAGCATATGTCACACATCGCATTGTAACGCACAGTGCTGTGACTAAGTCATAAGTAAAATTATGAGCAGAAATAGCATTGTGACCGCCAGTTGGTTTCTCACCAAACTCTCTTGTTATTCACTGGTCAATGAAGCTGAAAATCTGTAAGTAGTTGTTGCAATACATACCATTCCTTTAGAACTGGCTAGATTCTCCAGAACTCAAGCTCCATTCTAAATGAAGAATGATCTGTCATTGTCCAATGTGGGCAATGCTGGGAGCTGGGCACAGGTCCTTCTTTCTGTTTTAAATGCTCCTCTTTATTCGAACTAGAAGTTTTATTTTGCATGCTTAGGAAGATTAAGTTTTGCTTCGAACAGTCCTTTTTTTTCTAAACATGAAATATAGGCTTATGTTTAGAGAGGCTTTTGCAACCTCACATTAAGGAGGGATCAGCAAGGGGACTCAAGCCCTTTCATTTGTTCTAAGTTGAATTTGCCTGTTCTATTTTTAATTTCTTTTAGGTAACACTACTCCCAATTAAAAGTAATAAATGTTTTATACATCTTCGAGCATTGAAGACATATATTTTATTTCTTCAAGAGACCTATCTTCATGCAAATGATTGCAGCAAATTAAAATAAGGGTCGGCTTGGTCAGTAGATCATGCTAATTATAGTGACAAGTCTGGTGGAGCTGCTAGATTGATTTGAAAAGGTATTGCATTTGAAGCATTCAAAGAGATACCAGATAATAATGGCAGATTTTTTAGTAGCAGCAGGGGTGGACTGGGACAAAAAAGCTGCATTTTGGGGTAGAACGGCCCACCACATAAAATTATGCACACCACCCATGAATGTGTATACTAACAAAGTAGTATTCAATAAAAGTAGTATTCAACAAAGTAGTATTAAATAAATCGTGAACTTATCCAGTCAAAAATGATATTACTGAATCTTTTAATGAATATTTGGGAAAAAAGAGTGTTCATTCTGTGTGCGTGGGTGTGTGACAGAGAGAGAGAGATTTTAGTGGATGTCTTTCATGTCTGTATATTGTTCATAAATACCTCCAGAAAGGCTGCCTCTAACACCATGCCCCAAAAGTTGCATTCTACTCACCCCACAACTAATGATAGATAATTAATTACTGTCTCACTGTCAATGTTAATGAATGGTGGTTCTCATTTTCAATAAGAAGATTTAGCTTAGCATGGAAGACATCATAGAACTTAAATGTCTATTGTTGTGTTATAAATAGCCATTCTCCTCGCGGTAACACTGCCAATATTTTTAGCTTATTTCACCTGCGTTCATAAAAAGACACACTAGCGCGCCCATAAAACAATTGTTTTATTGATGGGTTATCACCATAACTTTGCAAACAGCTAGTTTATTAACCACCACTAACTGTTTAGCATGGCACAGATTTACCAAAGGAGGTTAATGGGTTCCTGTACTCATAACATGAGTGTTCTGAAAGCAGTCCAGCTTACAGTACTGCCGCCACCATCATCAGCTGATGAAGGCTCTGCAGCAAAAATGTCTAACTTTCAGGGGAGTCACACGAATTTAAAATTATCTAATTAATTACAAGTTCTCTGATTAATTTTTGCTGTAAAAATGTCTTTAAAAAAGTAAATGAATTTTTGGCATATGACTGAATGAATAATCAACATTGCAGATTTTCAATGTCTTTTCTCTTTTATTTAATAACTGTGCATGGTAGCACATCTCGAGGCATAGCACGTTTCGACAGAACACCAGACCAGGTTAAAGTCACGTGGTGCGATTAATCAGCATAATTTTTTTTTTTACACGTAAATTTTTCTGTGATTAATTGATCATAATTAATGCGTTAATTGGACACCCCAAGTAATTTTGGCACATTTGGCAGTGTCTGTCTGAAGTGCCAGTTTTTTTTCTCTCAGTTTCTCTGCACCCCTTTACATTTTCTCTTTCCATCTCATGCACTGACACTGACACTGGCACAGAGCCAAAAGGGGGAGGAGTTTAAAGACATGACTGGACCAGCCCTGTCTTTCAGAAAGAGAGGAACCAATGGGCCGCAGAGGAGTGTTTCATGGGCCGACAGTCAGGAAATAAACTCCTGTTCTGACTTTTTTTGGTGAATGAATTTCACAGGCACAGGGACCAAAGCGAAAATGGTGGTGGTGCTTAAAGAGTTGATTGAGGCAGCCCAGTGTCAGTTTGGCCACCAATATACGATTCTTATGGGCCAGTCAGACCTATAAAAAAATTAATGAATAAATGGTCGCCCCAAATAGGATGTCGGCCCACCAGGAAAATGCCAGATACGCCAGATGGTCAGTCCAGCCCTGAGTAGCAGGAAAGCAGACAATATTGGCCAATGTGTACGGTGCAAATACTCTTTACCCTCTTTTATTTTGCTATTTAATTTCCGAGCTTCCTGACATCAATTAAAACAAGATAATATGGACAGGTGATTTTAATCACCCATATTAGACCCCACTTTGGACTAATCTAACTTTTTTAGCATGGTAGCAGGGTGTCAAGGTCTGGAGAAGCACTTTTACATGCAGACTTCTAAACTATATGGCTCTAACCCCACTGCAAAGCAGTTTTCTTTTTTCCTCCAGTCCACTGCTCATAATCTAGAACTGTCATTGTCACGGTTCTGGTCGGCACCCGCTAGAGGGCGCTAGCAGACTCTGGACTGGCCTCATCGGCCTCTTAGGCGTGGCCCCATCTAGCCAGCATTAACTTAAGTAATTTCAACTGGCTAGAGTCATTTATGATTCACTCTACCCCCTTATTGGTTCCTGGTGCTCCCTTCTATGTATTTAAAATAACCCTGCCTTAGTTTCAGTCATGGGAGCATACTGTAGCCTACGTTAGGTCTAACGTCTATTTGTGTTGTCAACCTTACCTTTGGTGACTGGCCCTCGAGCCTTCTTTTGTTCTTTGTGCCTTCCCCCAATAAACCTTTCACATGGACATCTGCGTTTGTGCCTCCTACCTCCAACCCGAACGTGGCTCCTTTGTGACAGAATGCTCCCATCTCCGAGGCACACTGGACATCGCCAGCAGGGTGCGAGGGACCTGGCAGATCCGGGAAGACAGCTCCCATAACGGCTCCCCCAGTGAGACGCCAGATTCCCGGCTGTACCGCCTGCGGCAGGGAGACCGCTCAGCGGCGGAATATTCGGCGGAGTTCCGTGCTCTGGCAGCCCAGGTCATGTGGGGGGACTCCGCTTTGCGGACCGCTTTTGAGGGCATTCTCCTTAGTCTTCGCAAAACGAACTTGGTGCTCTGGATAATTTCCACTGAGGATCCATTGAACATTGTGGAGTACTCTCCTGAAGCCAACAACCATCTCTTCTGTTTTGTTTACACTAAGAGACACGTTGCTGGTTCTACACCTCTCCATTAGCTATTGCACCTGCTCTGTGAACACCACCTCATTTCTCCAGCTGAGCAAGCCCAACATTGTTGTGTCATCAGCAAACTTGATGATGTGGTTAGAAATGTACATAGCTGCACAGTCATGTGTCATTCGCCTGAACAGCAGAGGGCTGAACACATTGCCATGGGGGCCCTGTGTTCTCTGCATGGTGGTGCTGGAAATGTTGCCCCTAATCCAGACTGACTGAGGTCTCTTAGTCAGGAAGTTCTAGATCCGGTTGTAAAGGGAGGTGTCCGGGCCCAGCACATCTCAGCTTTCCTACAAGATGCTGAGGAATCAAGGTGTTGAATGCTGAACTGAAGTCTATGAACAGCATTCTAAAATAAGTGTCCTTTTTGTCCAGATGTATGAGAGACAGGTGAAGGGTGGTGGTGGTGGCGTCATCTGTTGGTTGGGGGTAATTTCTTGTGACAAATTTCTTGAAGCATTTAATGATGGGTGTGAATGCATTGAGAAGTTCCTAGGATATGGTTTGGTGTGTGGGTGATGAGATTCGATCAAGTGGTGATATGGCATTGCTGTATGATGTCAGGAGCTGAAAAACATCAAAATCAAAAAAGTGGGGTAAAGCAGGTGGACGGTGGTCAGTAGGTTGAGATTAAGGGAGAGGTGATGACTACAAGCAAAGATCATCTCATCTTGGATTTTTTTTCATCAAAAGAGGTGGCAAAGACCACCGAAAAGATGGAAGGAGGTGTAGAAGGAGCAGACGGTTTGTGGCAAGCAGTTGAAAAGATGGTGGTAAAGTTGTTGGAGTAGGTCTCCAGAGAAAATGAAAACAACAAAAGATGGTGGTCGGAGAGATGAAGAGGGGTAATCAAAATGTTAAGTGCAGGAGTGGCTCTGGAAAAGACACGGTCATGGACTAGAGTGCAACAAAAAACAAGTCAAAAAAGAACCCAAATCTAAGGTTGCAGGCTCCACTAACCTAAAATAATAATAAAGATTGATTTCATCTTTAGAAAGAGAAAGATGATGTTTATGGGAGATTTGCAAGGCAAAAAAGCATGCTGCGAACCACGTAGGACATAATAGTTCATTTCATACTTGCCACAAAACACAGTGATGACTCTCCAGGTTTTTTTAAATAATGTTCTACCGGAAGTCAAACATCATGCCAGAAGCCAAACATGGTGGTGGTCGTGTGATTGTGAGGGAATGCTTTGGCACTTTAGGGATTAGAAAACTTGCGATAATTTACTGAACGGTGTATTAAATTCTCAACAAGATAATCCTGCGGGAAAATATGAATTCCTCATTCTAAAGCTCAAACGCAGTTGGCTTATGCAGTAAGAGAACAGTCTAATGCACAAGAGCAAGCCCACTCTGTACATCTCAAAAAAATTTAAATGAAAAGAAATTCATTTTGTGGATTAATTAAATTTGGTTCAAATGTGAAGTCTCTTAATATGTCTCTTAAAATCATGATGACAAAATTTAAATCATTTGGAGTTTTTAAGAACAAAAAGATCCAGTGCAATTTAAGGTGATGACAAAACGTGTCAGAAGCTGCTATTGCCATTAGACTGAAAGGCACCTTTGAAGAAATAGGTGCCCTAGAGGGTGCCTCGACATGCGTCCAAATCTATAAACTCATTGTGTTGAAGCAAATCCTTGTTACTCAGAAGATACATCCATTTCAGAACCTCCAAAATGCAGCCAGTGGTATGCCAAAACTATACCCACTTGAGCAAAATGTAAACAAGTCTTCATCATGGCACAGTAATACTCTCCTCAGTGCCAACTACCTCTGCAGTAAATGTATTCGCTCATCCTAATGTTGCAGAGGTGTCCTCTCAGGACAGGTATAATGAAACCCAGTTGCTTATCATAACCTGACACTGGTGTCCTCTCAGGGCTGCTGGACTGAAGTAGAAGGCTGACCATTGTGCACTCGCTTTGGACATGTCTGAGCCCCCACCTTCATTCTGGCATCAATGTTTAAAGTGTCATCTTACCTCCGCTATACTCTAAATGTGACTGGACTCATCACAGTCTGAAGGAAACATGAATTTCAAAGGAAAAACAAGACAGGCCTTAGGAACAAGCTGCAATGAAGAAATACCCTCATTAAATCCCACCTGGTCTAGCTCCAGCACCCAGTCCAGTTCCAGCTCCAGCACTCGGCCCAGCCCCAGCTCCAGCACCCGGCCCAGCCCCAGCTCCAGCACCTGGTCCAGCTCCAGCTCCCGCACCCGGTCCAGCTCCAGCTCCAGCTCCAGCTCCAGCTCCAACACCCAGTCTAGCTCCAGCTCCCGCACCCGGTCCAGCGGACGCCCTTCCGGTTCTCGCGCCGGCTCCCCAGGCTGTGGCTCCCCAGGGCTGCGGTCTCCGCGCCGGCTGCCCAGGCAGCGGTCCTCGCGCTGGCTCCCCAGACTGCAGTCCCCCTTCCGGTTCCCGCGCCAGCTCTCCAGACTGTGGTCCCCCTGCCAGTCCCTGCACCGGCTCCCCAGGCTGCGGTCCCCCTGCCGATTCCCGCGCTGGCTCCCCAGGCTGTGGGCTCTCAAGCCCCTGCTCCGGGTGCCGCACTGGACTCTCAAGGCCCCATGCCGGTCTTCGCACTGGGCGCCTCGACCCCTGATCCCGCATCGGTCTCAGCACCGGGCGCTTTAGCTGCTGACCCCACGCCCGTCTCTGCACCAGGCGCCTCAGCTCCTGACCCCGCGCCCGTCTCTGCACCAGGCACCTCAGCTACTGACCCCGCACCAGTCTCTGCACAGGGTGCCTCAGCTCCTAACTCCGTGCCAGTCCCCGCACCAGGCGCCTTGACCCCTGACCCTGTGCCGGTCTCTACACCAGGCGCCTCGACCCCTGATCCTGCGCCAGTCTCCGCATTGGGTGCCTCAGCTCCTGACCCCGCGTCGGCCATCCCAGCCTCCATACGGGTCTCTGTGCAGGCCATCTGAGCCTCCACACGGTTTTCTGCGCTGGCCGTCCCAGCCTCCATGCCGGTCTCCGCGCCGGCTGTCCCAGCCTCACCAGCCGTGGTCTCCTCCCTGGCCTCAGCCTCACCAGCCGTGACTTCCGCCCCAGCCTCAGCTTCACTAGGTGTGGCCTACACCCCAGCCTCAGCCTCCGCCCCTGTGTGGCGGCCCCTACCGTCACGACCTCTCCCACCGCCGCCTTGGATGGTGAACCTGCCACGCACTCGCTCTCCCCCCTCCGCTGTTGGATGGACTGGGTGTCTCCTCCTTTGGGGGTGGGGTCCTGTCACAGTTCTACCCTGCCCTGTCACGGTTCCGCCCTGCGATCACTAGAGGGCACCAATGGACTTTGGACTAGCCTCATTAGCCCTCTAGATGCGGTCGCCGCTAGCCAGCATTAGGAGACCAAGTGGTTTCAGCCGGCTAGTATTAATTATGTTGTTTTCTGTCTTTTCATTGGTTCTGGGTGCTCCCTCCTGTTGTATTTAAGTTAGCCCTGTTTTCAGTTCAGGTTATGGGAGCATACTGATTTCTAAGTTCACCTTTTTTGACTGGCCCTTTTGCCTCTTTTTGTTCCTTTTGTTTTCCTTAAATAAAACCCCCAAACCATGGATGTCTGCGTTTGTGCCTCATACCTTTGTCCCGGACATGACTCCCACATGACAGTTGTTCAGTATAATATATATAATAGCTTTATTAAACTTAAAGCTGTTGTGTGTTGCTGTGAGTGCCTGTTTGCTAGCTCGTTTAGGTAATGCAAGATAAATTTAACGGAGCTAATGAGAACCAGGTCTCTTACTAAAAGTGTTATTAATGGGTAATTTACCCATTCCTTTAACCCTTAACCAATTTATCTGCATTCTTAAAGTTAAACGAAATAAACATAAAAAAAGGAACAAACTATGTATAAACTTTAATGGCTTCCAAACTACTTTGTTATAAACACAAAGACTAGGAAGCCTTACATTATAATATAATGATCTATGTATCAAATGCCAATTTAATGCAAATCCTTTCACTTTGTTGAAATCATACCTACCACAAAAGCAAACTCACAGACTCAACTGACTTCAGTGAAATATGTCTAAATGAATAAAGAAGAAATGTGTGATAGATGTCATTAAATAATAGCCTCATATGGTATGTATTTGATTGGTTTCAAGTAGACATGCTTCATGCTTGTTGGTCAAATTAGAGCATAATTATCATAAAGGATATTATAATCAATAACAATATAACAGTCTAACATCACACCAGACACTACATCATTCTTCAGGTTCAAGATCATTTCACTTCACTTCAATACAAACTAAGGACGCTTTCACACTAGGCCTCAGTGCCTTTTACCATGCCGAGCATGACTGTGTCCCCTCCCCACTCCCCTGCTGACATGTGCTCACATTGCACTTAATATTACCGACCTCAGAATGTTTTTATATATATGAAATACAAAACATGATTGATTAACTCATGAATAGATTTGATTACAAAATGTTGAATACAGGGGGTCCTCGGGTTACGACAGTCTCGACATACAACATTTCCAGTTTACAACGCTCACTCCCACTCCCACTCCCACTTGACTTACACCGTTAGCTTAGTTCTTACGGACTACATGGGCAAACTAGTTTGGTTGCGCACGGTGGAAGAATTCGCAGTAACGCGGCGTATGAGTGTGCGAGTTTTCATTTTCCTTTTTCTGTGGAAAAGGAAAGTGACTTAGGCTAGAGTGTGTTTCGGCTAACACCAAAATTCAGGTTACATCACTGTCGTAGGAACGGATCTGTGTCATAACTCGAGGACCCCCTGTGTATTAATTAACTGGTTAAGGAAGATATTCCACATTATAACTTTAACTTTTGAAGTAAAACATCTAATAGGAAGTTAAATAGTAAGTTTACAGTGCCACACAGTGAAGCTAGTTATTAAACCACTTCTTTGATAAGATATATTTTTAACATTTTTGAAGGACTGTAAGTACACTACAAGAGGACTTTCTCTTGTAACATCATAGATTGCTTTAGCTTTTGTTTTCACCTGCTGTATAGAGGTACAGCAGCTGAGTACTTTTTTAAATGAACAATTTTCTTGGAAATACCCCCTTTATTAACAACTGTAATCCAGTAAATCATTACAGTACTCTTAAGTGGGAATTTTAAGTACTGTCCACATCTGTCCGCATCTGATACATTAGCAATTAAAGATTTTTTCCCCGACATTTATTATTTGACCTCTAGCCCTTCCTGTATGGTTGGTTTCATAATACCAAAGCACTATCATACCACTAACATGTCACTGTTGTAAAGAATATGTTACTTTAATGTCTTACATGCTTCAGATAACAGTGTTTAATATAGAGTTGCAAAAGGCAGTTTTAAACCCAGTGTAGGAAAGTACACACTGTTGCTGGCTTTGCAAGTCTCCAAGTCCAGTAGAGCTGGTGGAACCTCAAACAGTGGAAACTGACACTAATGTATCAAGTTAACAATGGATATCTACTGAGGTCCTAAACCTAGACATAGGTTAGCTGCCACTTGGGGGCTGCTGCAGCCTATCCCAGTGAAGAGCGCAGAGGTCACCAGTCCATCATTGGGCAAATACATATTTTTGCACACCCACTCACACCTATGGACATTTTAGCATCTCCAGACCACCTGATGTGCATGTCTTTGGACTATGGGAGGAAACGGGATTGCCCAGCGGAAACCCATGCAGACACAGGAAGAACATGAAGACTCCACACAGAAAGGATCCTCAGTCACCAATGGCTACCTATAAAGTAAAGGTTTCTACTTTTAAACATGACTATGTTATATCTGGCTGGCACATGTTCGCTATGTGACCCTAACCACATGTTGTAACAATGGTAATTCATGTATAACCTCTACAGCCTCTTGTGGCTTATTGCTTTACTTCTTCAGGTGGGTTTATGCTCGTAGTTTAGACCTAATATATCTTTTTATAAACTTAATAGAAAAAAAATATGGAAACACACCAATAAAAGCACTCACTAAGCTTTGTGTAAAACTCAGAAAAACACCTCATGCATCTTCTAGGAGTGTAAAAATAGTTGAGGCCTCAAATACATGATAAACTTTCCATATTCATCATTTATTCTTTAATACATGCTTAAGCTTTCCCTTGCTTTTGGTAAAAAATATTATCAATCTTGTCAGGTAAGGATTGCACAGCTCACTAGAGACATTTCTGATCCATTTTAGTCAATTCTGTCATCAACTGGGCACACCATTCAGTCAGAGTTTGGGCATATTTCAGCACTTCAAATGCTTTAAAATTGAGACATAGGTCTGGTGATTTTATTGGTCAAACTGTGGCAATGTTCCTTCACACCTGTTGAACCAGTTGGGTCAAAGCCCCCTGGGGTTATCATTTTGGAATGTATCAGTGTTGGATTCTGCTTGGAATGTTAATTAAAGAGCAGGCTAAAATGGAGAAAGAATTCAAGAGACTGATGTAATCCTTACCTGAGAGGATTAGTGCTCTTATTAAGGCAAGGAAGTGCTAAAACAATTTTTAGAGAAGAAATGATGCATGTGACTATTTTTTTAAGAGCATTACATTAAGAGCATTTAGGAGATGCTCTTCTCCAGAGTGACTTCCAGAAGGGATTTGTTGCCTTACAAATACTCAAAAATAAAGGTGCCAGAAAGAGTGATGTCAGTTTTTGAGTGTGAAGAGCCCCTTTGGTTCAAATAACCTCATAATGTAGAGGTTCTTGAATGAGCCCCTTAATTGGTCAAGAACTTTTACATTATGTGAAGGCTCTTTAAATGTTCTAAAGGCTACTCACATTCATACACGTTTCTTTGGTTCTTTGGTTCTTCTATTGCATTGCTCAAACAGTCTTTTATCATTTTTTAAGAGTCCTAACAGGCCAGAGTCCAAAGAAATCCCACTACAGAGAAAATGAACATTAAAAACTGGTGACAGCCGCTCTGGGAGAGATGGACAATTCAGACATTTGCTGGATTGTGGTTTGAATGCTAAAAAGGTCAACTTTAGGACATGCAAGTTGTCAGCAGCATCATCACAGTTTCTTTGTTAATGGGAGGCAATGTTTGGTTGTCCTGCACCAGGGCCTTCCATGTACTGGCACCAGCTCTTCCTGCTTGTGCCAAATAGATGAGTCATTACGGGTGAAAAGTGTGTGTGTGTTTGTGTGTGTGCATGTGTGTGCATATTTGTGCAGACACACTCACACAAAGTGCTATCAGCACTCAACAGTTGTTTTTATCAGAGCACCCTGCGCACATATTTATTTGGTGTTAATTGGTGATCGCTAATCTGAGGCTAATGCCCCCAGTGAGGATTCTTACACAAAAGGTTTAATCACTTAAAAGTACACCTAAATTGATTATCTTCAACTAATTTAAAAGTTTTTGACATGAAAAGCAAAGGAGCATTTTTTGGGTTCATCCATCTTTTCCATTCTTTCCACTGCAGGTGTTGTTCATGAAAACACATTAAGAGCTTATCATATTACCAACCACCCCCTCTTCAACTCACGTCATTGACAGTCAATGTAAAACTTCAGTCTAAATACTTGATATGTGTGAATTTTCAAAATTCATGGCTAAGGTGGAGCTCATGACCAAAATAACAAACTGACATGGAAATACAGACACATGGAAAAAGTAAACAAAGAGATACACATGGAAACAGGGGACAAGACAGGGAGGATGTTACACAGGCAACCTTGTTAAATACATAGATGCACATATCACATGTCCTCTGCATTTAACCTATTCACCAGGTAAAGCAGTGGACAACTGACAATGGTGCCTGGGGAGCAGTGTGTGGGGATGGTACCCTACTCAGTGGTGCTGTTGGCAGTCCTGAGATTCAAACCCATAGCCTTTCGGTTACCCTAACCAAGAGGCCACTAGCTGCACCACCAGCTGTGTATATATATATATATTATGAAAAGCCAATCAGGAAATATTTAATGACACTTGATATATATAGAATGAAAGCCAATATATATTCAATGAAACCTGATATATGGAATGAAAGCAGATATATATGGAATGAAACCTGATATATGGAATGAAATCAGATATATATGGAATGAAACCTGATATATTTGGAATGAAAGCAGATATATATGGAATGAAAGCATATATATATATGGAATAAAAACCTGATATATATTGAATGAAACCCGATATATATTGAATGAAAGCAGATAAATATGGAATGAAAGCTGATATATATGGAATGAAATCAGATCTTTCACTGTGTAATCCTGGTAAATGGGTAAAATCCCGTCTTGATGAATAGAGTGTATGATGTCTGCCTTATATATATATATGTATATATATATATATATATATATATACTAGCAAGGATGGCAAAAGAACACATTCCCCATGGCCTTATCTTACGGGTTTGACTGCACCTCTCTTGGTGCAAAGTCATTCATATAACAGGACAGTTAAATGACTGTCTGGCTCAGACTTTTGCTTACTTGCTTTTATTGGCATCAGGCTAAGGGTGCATGTCCGCTAGAATGTTTCAACTTTGGACAGCTGTGTTTGAAGATGCCAAACTTTGTGGTCTGGCAACTTCCCAAGCATCTTCCCTCCCAAATGGTACAACAAGATGGAACTGATGTTGATGTTGTGTCGCAAAGGTTCAGATCATGGATTATTCACATATATAACACGGCATTAGACTTGCTGGAAGGCCAATCACATTGATGAGCCAAGGATGTCAATTTTAAGCGTTGCTATTTCAAGTTATCTCACTCCATACTCACTTTAAGTTGTGAATAAAATTCGATAGTGGACATTTTTGGATTGTCCAACACCCAAATATATTTCCAAGGTCATTCTATAATTATCAATACCCCACCCCCTCCAAAAAAATCTAATTAATAAATTAGTCCAGGACATTTTTTAATTACAGAAATGATTACTGACCTCCATTTAGAACTGACCTTTAGTTTTATTGTGGAAAAATGCAAGTTGCGAAGGCCAAGTTTTTACAGAACATCTTTCTTCCTTCATAAAATATTCATTTAATGTTCACAAATACCTAATTAGTATGACCTATAAATGTGCACTGGTAAGTAATAATAAAACAGTGTGTCTCAGCTTTCCTGGCTTTCCTTTTCTTTTATTCCTGAAAGGATGAATCTGGCATAGCAGAGGAATATTTTGTACATAGTGTCAAATCAGGAGAACAACGTGTTAGACTGCATTCCTAGAATGCAGTGCTAGAAAGAGAAGATAGGATTTCTGCTTGACTAAATAGCAGCGAAGACATAAAAGTTCAAAACAAAACAAGTTGCACTTAGTCACGTGTTTTTCTTGTTATCATAGCAGGAAAATATTGCAAAGATCAAGCTACGTGAACACTAGGTGAACACAAATCTTCTTCCATAATGATGGCTTGAGTATTTTCAATGTTTCAAAATGGGCGTTTAATAGCCTTTGTGAGTCAGCTACAGCACTTAGATAGCCTGTTACCTCTGCATTTTCATTTCATTTTCAGCTCTAATACGTGGGTGAGAAAGAGCAAAACAAATGAACTTGTATTTGGACTGCCTTGATGTATGTAAACGTTGATTATCTCTTAAACTCTTGTTTCAGCTTTAAAGAAATGATCCGACGTGTGAAACTGTAGCTGCCTGAAGAGAGCTTTAGAGCCTTTAGCTTTAGGTGCCACATGGAAACTGACATTAATTACTAGCGCATTATAATGTTGAACATTGTTAGTTGTTGTAGTCAGTTTATTTATGTTTCCACATGTAATGTTTAACATTTCCAATATATATGCAGTTTTCCCTTCAGTCCTGATCTCACAGTTCTATGTTTATTACTGTCCTTAGGTGACTAACAATGGTCAATTAGTCTCTAATCTGGAATGTGTTCAGGAATCCCAAAAGTATGCTCTGGAATTCTGTTGGGTTTCACAAAGCAAATTAATAACTCGATTAATTGCCAAAAATGATCACTATCAGTATATTACTTGATTACCAATGTAATTGACAGTGACAGATCTAATTAAAAATATGTCAAAGATCTTGTGGGACTGCTGATTGTGCTAGGTTGAGGTGCCGTCTATCTTAATTACACTCTCTGGTATTGACTCTGCATAAATTAAAGGAAAAAACAAAGAGACCTCTTTCAGTTATTATGCTTTTAAACTGTAAGACACATATTTAAGAAACCTTTGACGTAAACAGTTCTCTTGAATGAAGTGTTAACTTGGTGTCTCACTGTTTCGTTGTAATTGACGATTTAATCTTTTCAATTATTTTCCTTTATTGGTGTCCCTCAGTTGAATCACTTGTCTGTAAAACACTTCGAGCTGCTTCCTATATGAAAAGTGCTTCATAAAAAAAAGTTTCTTATCAGTGTTATTCTCTATTTGAGTCGCCTAAGTTCCACTCAGTCTTTCATAGTTTTAGGGAGTGTGGGTTTGCTCATTCTGGACCTGGATTTCTAAAGAGACGCTATAGGACGTCTGTTTGAAAGGAGCTATATAAGAAAAAAACTAAACCAAACTGAGAAATGAGCACGTAGCAGGTTTAAAACATCAGGAAGCAAGTAAGGAGTTAGTAGTACACTGTCAAACAAGAAAAATTTAGACCCTAGAGGTACACATACCAATGTAAACGTAAATCAAAGGCACAACCAGAGGGGAACCCTCAGGGTCCTCTAGGCTTTCAAAGAAGGCCTGTTGATTAGTGGGAACCAAAAAAGGATTATCCTTATTTCATTATTAAGTTTGGTTGGAAATAACAGGGTTAAAATCTTTCAGCACCCAATAAAAATGTCTAATTTTCTTTTTTTTTCATGCTGTTTGGGCAGACAGAAGTAAGCAAGCTCACCGGCAGATACTAAACTGATACTAAATGCAAATATTTAATTATCATGTGTTATATAAACCATTGTGGCATCAAACATCATGACATCTGTCATGAAAATGACTGGTAATGAGAGTATGACACTTTTGGCACTGGACATATTCTCATATGATGACATAAAATTAGTAGACATAAAGTATTGGACATAATAACAATTCATGACAGCGTATAACATCTTCCATGACATGTTTATATCAGCATTATGTAGCAGTAAAGTGAAACTTCTGAGAACAGCCTTGGTATTTAGGTTGTGAACTATGTGTATAATGGTCGTTTGTCTATGTATTCCCAGAGCTTTCGTTCTACATTGTTCCACACCACTAAGTGCATTAGACCCTTAAATTAAATTAAGATATTCTTGTGCAGACTTTTTTTTTTTTTAACAACACAAGTGTATTCATTTGATGTTCTTTCTACTATAAGGTTATTATCCATAAATGTCAGAGCATAATTAATTAATCCTGCTTACTTGTAGCATTCCCGAGCTCATTAGGGAGCCAAGGATGGATGAATTTATTCATATTCTTACACCAGCATGCATCTCGACTTAGTTTCCCCTCACAAGCAGTGTGCTTTTCAGATGCTAGTAGTTATAAAAGTCCTTAAAGCGAATCAATTCCGGTCCTCTGAATGATATCTTTCAAGTGTTATGGATAAAAAGAGTGGGAGGCTGATAGGCGTTGAAGTGAGAAGACCCATAATGCACTTCTTAGTCTGACTCCAAATCACCTTCAGACAGTAATGCGCCTCAATGAAACAATTACGCCATAATTGCTGTGCATTTAGGAAACTGATTGTTTTACCCTACTGCCAGAGGCACTTCTATTACTGATGCGTTTTGGTGTAATAAAAGTCCAACAGCACTTTGCACATGCTGATTGAGCTCTGGAGGCGATGACCTGGAACCGTCACAGAAACAGCATCAAATAAGTCTCCATATTTAAGGCATCAGAATCATATAATGGGTTTATCTAGTAATCATATTTGCTTTAAACCACTGGTGTGTGTGTGGAGATCTGTGAAACAATTAGAACTACTGATGCTTCATGGTGTCAGAATTACACTTGCACGCACACACACACACACACACACACACACACCTACACACACACACACACACACACACACACACACACACACACAGACCAGATTAGCTTATCTGCTGATAAGTACACATACTCTACATATGTTAGTGCAAAAAAT
>JBBJLS010012091.1:0-15784 GCA_037577275.1 Bryconaethiops microstoma
AAGACAGAGAAAGAGAAAGATACAGAGAGAAAGAGAGAGAGAGAGAGAGAGAGAGAGAGAATGAGAGAGAGAGAGAGAGAGAGAATGAGAGAGGTAGTAAGAGAACGAAAGAAAGCAGATAAAGAAAGGAAGACAGAAAAAAGTTATGTAGAGCAAAATATTAAGGGCAAGAGACAGAGGAAGAGGTTGAGAGACAGAGACAGAAAGTTGTGAAAAGGTTTTTATACCTCTAAAAGGTCTTCAAACTGACATATCCCATTTACTAATGGGTTCTTCTCTGACACTACTCACAGAACCCTTTGGTTTTTCTTTATCTCTGTTTCTGAAAATCCTTAGTCAACTAGTAATTTCCTTGCTGTGACAGACCTGTTAAACCTGGCAGACAGTATGTGGGTAGAATCGGGTATCTCTGAGTGGGGAAATCTCTCAACTGTGTGTGACATTGGCTCTCCTGTACCACGCTGGTCTATTTAAGGCACATCAATAGTGACAGTTCAATGAAAAGCTCTAGAAAAGCCATACACAAACCCAAGGCCACCTCTGAAAATATGAAAACAGGTGAATTCAGCTCTGCACTGAAAAATGTGAAGCTTTGACTTTACTTGATTCACATATTAAATGGCCTTTACATTTTTCATATGATTTAATGTATAAACAAATATTCCAGAACATCTAATTGAACTGTCATTGTCCATTTTTCATATAGTTTTACATTTTAAAATCTTTATCCAAAAGAGATATACCGTGCAATAAGACAAATATATCTACAGGACTGTACAGGTGCAAGTCTTCAGCCAGCCCTCATTTCTGTATATTTTGCATGGAATTGCCTTGTTGGTGAAAAATACTATTTACATTTACAGCATTTAGCAGACGCTTTTATCTGAAAGCCACTTCCTTTCCCTACTACAGGGGACAGTCTCCTCAGAGCAATTTGCTGTTAAGGGTCTTGCTCAGGGACCCAGTGGTGTTATGCTGAAGGCAGAATTCAAACCCACAACCTCTTGCTCTAGAAGCAAGTATCCTACCCACAAGGCCACAATCATCCTGCTAGTTTCTGCCTGTCAAACTCTCTTATCTTTGGTGTACTCAGCAGATTCAACTAAAGAAAGCTGAGCAACTGTTTTACTGTGACAGGCTGCAAAGTGCCTAAAGATACAAGGTGTCTAGATAAAGGAGCTCCAACCACTCAGCATTCAGCACCACCAGTATACTGATCAGCGCCTGATCATCTGGAATCATCTGCTCCTGTTTCTTCACTGGTTCAGGCCTTAAGTTAGATGTGCTTTGTTCTGCTTGAATGATTCATATGTAGGTCACTGTGTGTCATAACAACAAAAACATTCCTCTGAAACTGGTCAGGTTCAGGGACTGGACTGAAAATGAGAGACTTTGAAAGTCCTTCAGGACGCCTGGAGAACTGTTCCTCAAGACTACAAGAAAGTCTGGCTCTTTGGAAGCACAATATGAAGAAATGTACTGCAGATTTACTACATGGTGAATAGGTGGGTCTAACAGCTGGAATGTACCTTCACATAATTGTCCGTCAGGCTGCAGAGAGAAACCTGGGAAACAGGAGCAGACAGGCTGCCCGGCCACCGGGGAGCAGCGCTGTGCACACGGGCCATTTCCTGTACAGTGGAGAACCACAAAAGTTGTCATGGTGATGAAATGTATCCAAGGGAAAACTCTTAAGCCCTGCACCACTGAGATAACAGTTGCCTGATTTATTACGTTTTATTTCCCTTTTCCCTGTGACATTTGACCGCTTGCAGTGGCCTTTTGACGTCACCTGTTTCTGAGGTGGTGCCCCTGAAACAGGTGAGCATAGCGGGACGTCCCACTTCAGCTAGATAAGATATGAAAGAAATGTATTTATCCCGAGGGAAATTCTTTTGTCAGTAGCCTGCTCAGTACAGAAGAACAAAAAAAAAAGACAATAGAGATTTTTTATAATAAGACAATAGACAAAATAGACAATAAGCAATGAACAATAGTGCAATTATTGTAACAAGATAAACTGTGACAGTGACGGATGCAAGCATGTAGCCAAAAGGCACTGGTGTACATTTCTCGAAATACACATACAAAGATATACAGAACTCTGTATAAGTCTTAGGCAACTATGCAAACTGTTTAAAGCTATTTTTCTCGGTGTGTGATAAAGTGTCTTTCTGCTAGGAAAGTTAATATTAGAATAAATGCAAAAAAAACAAAACAAGAAAGCAGTATCCAGATTTGTTTTGTTTGTAAAAATAGTAGTTGATATTGTGTGAGCTGGTAAAGGGAACATGGGTTCAGTTTCAGATTTCTCCTTGATGCCTTGAGTCATTGTTTGGATTTGTCAAACCAGGTTTCTGGTTGATATACTGTGCAAAAAATCACTATTTACTGCATAATGTTATACGCTATGTATATTTTTCTTTTAAGGTTCATTGTATATTTAGCAATATATTAATGTGAAAAAACACTCACTGCTCATGTAAACAGTTTTTAAATATCTTTGTACGTGCCAAGACCTTTGCACAGTACTGTATGTACAAAATATACGTCCAAAAAGTATTCAGGAGAAACATTGTCTGTATACTTTTAGGCCAGATGTACTAAGCCGTTGTGCCTAAAATGCACACATTATATGCAGTTAATGCACAATCATAGAACAAAACGCGTTTCTCTCCCTCATGCACACACATCTGAGGGAGGAAACCACAAAACAAATGGAAAAAGTGAGTAGAGCTATTGGAAACAATATAAATAAAATGAATTATTTGGTTTGATTTACTTCAGTTTTGGCAACTTTAGACCATCAGTTTTGCTCAGAATTTTGGTATTTCGGTAACATTTCACTGAAGGTCAGCATTCATAAGGCTGCATCAAACCAAAATAACCCTTTTAGGACAAGTGACATAAAGCTGTTGGGGACATTTATAAAGACGTATACCAACAAGCACCAGTAGTGAGAGGTGAAATAGCTTTAAAAATGGACAAAGGCAACCTTTATGATGACTAACACTTTCTAGAATAAGCCTTTATAATAGTTTATATAAGTCAGTTGTCTATGTAGATGTTACGTAGCTTTAGGGTAATCTGTAGTCAGAGGTGAACAAAGTATACTTTTGTTAAAATAGTACATGAGAAGAACAAGAATTCACCACGTTTCTATTTGAGTAAAAGTATAAAAGTACTTGCTTGTAAATGTACTCAAGTATCGGAAGTACTTTGAACAATTAGAGCTTGCAAGGCAAAAAAAAATCATTGTAAACAAATGAATAAATAAAAACAAAGCAAGAAAAGAATCACTTGTTAAGCTTCCTGAAAACTAAAAGGTCTTTAAATAAAAAAGACATAATTTCTTTTCACAAGTTTCTGGCATGTTAGAATTTTTTTCAGTGTGTATAATATTACTGTAGAAAACAGACTTTATTAAGGAGATCTGTGCTACACTTAGGTGCTCAAAGTAAATTATAACTCAAAGTACTTTCCTATGTTACTTCATAGTCACTTATGTACTTAAACACATTTTGTACTTTGCTATATTTTTACTTTTGAACCATGTGTCTCACAACTACAACTGTCTTATGGGTGGTTTGTGGATGATGCTACACATTTTGACATTATTTTTGGATGCATTATAAGCCCATACTGAGCCATATTTTGTCATGTTCCATTTCACAACTGAATTCTAAGCGGTTGGGAACAATAATGGCTTTGTTGTTTTAGGAAACATGTCATTTCAGTGGTCTTGCAGGGCGGATTCAAAAATATCTAGAAAGACAATTTCAGCTTCACTCATGGATGAGTTGGTTACCTTCACAGGGGTCTAGCACTTCTGGAACGGGAGTGGTGGGCATCTTATCTGTGCTTGGGTGAGCGATGGGCGAGTCGTGTTCTTTTAAGATATTTTCTTCGTCTGAAGTCACTGTACACACACACACACACACACACACACACAAATCAAAAACCAAACACCCAGAGAGAAGACTGCAATTATGCAACGCAAACCCTTCCAGTTATCTCATTTAGCATTGCGGGCAGGGAGGAGCTCGTGACATGAGATGTAATCAGCAGTCAGAAGAGCAGGTGACGGATTAAACCTGCTTCAGAAGAGCATTTGATGTCTGAGAGCAGGGAAATGCCTGGAAACCTGCAGCAAGGTTTTCCATTCCTGACATTTTCCAGTATCAACCAAGGACTCCAGCCTCACTATAATTTCCTGCAAAAGGTGCCTTTGCCTGTTCAGGCCTGTCTATTTAAATGCCTCATTCAGAGAGAACTGATGTAAATGCTGCACGTTGATCGAGATGGGACACACAGGGTGTCACTTTCAAGTCCTAAGAAATAAATATCCATGACAGAACAAGATCCACCATATACTGGTTTGAATAGTGTGGTTGGGTTTAAAAGTGTTACATGTGAGTGTAAAGAGAGTTAAGTAGTATCAGTGAAAAGCAAAATGGTGCTGTTTTGTTGTTCAGGTCCCGTTACTGACCTTCTAAAACAATCACTGACTTATCAAATACAACCTGCTGCGCCAGGAACCTTCTCCACGTCTTATTTGGATGAGGATTATCAGTCCATCAGAGAGGCTTTAGGGAAAGGAAGTAGTCACAATAACAAGCATAATATGTCTTCCAATGAAGACAAATACACACACACACACACACACACACACACACACACACACACACACACACACACACACACGCACAGTCATAGCTCCAGTTCTGAACTAAAGAGAGCAACATGTCTTGGCTGATCGAGTACATCCATGGGGAGAACTGGATAAATTAGAATTTTTACTGATTTATTTCTTTAACCCTGAATTATTTCCTAAAAATCTGATTTCAAAAAATGAAATCAGTGTAAAACCGGTGTCAGTTTTTCTACACGCTTGTTGTTTGCTGCGTGCCGTCACCCTGACGCTCTCCGGACCCCCTCTCCCTCTTTGGGTTTTCCCCACCCACTTGTGGCCGGAAATTATCCTGAAAGTTCTCCCGGGTTGAAACATCTTGTGTTTTTTCAGTTTATTTCTAAGACCTGAAATAAAGGAAATTTGGGTATTTTTTTATGGTCATTTGACACCATTGTTTAAATTCCAGTAGTGGTTGTTATTACATGTTGTTTAAATAACAATAACTTTGAATCTATCTAATATAGGAACACTAAACAAAGCTCATAATGACGTCTGACACCTCGAGCACCAACACAAACTTGGGGAACTTCCATATAAGTTGTTTTGCCGTGTCACGACAATTTACCATTTGTTGCGCTAGAGGCATGGATCAGTGCCGCTCTGAGCTTTAAGTGTTAAAACACTGAAAGCATATCGGCATATTTCGCAGGCCTACCTTTCAGGCAGCGGCCCTCCGCCTGCAGTGTATATCCGGGGAAGCAGGCGCAGGTGTACGACCCTGGTGTGTTGATGCACTGCTGCTGGCACAGCTGGCCTTCATACACCTCACACTCGTTCACATCCTCCAGCCCCTCAACCCCTTCCACTGCGTTCTCGGCCTCCGCTCCCTCGTCCAGGGACATGGCCTGTCTGTCCGGACTGTCTGAAACTGGACAGGACAGCAGTGTGGGCACAGTCAGTTGTGGACATTGGATTCAGGATAAACATTTGGGGTGTAATAAGAAAAAACAGCACGTTTTGTCAGTCCTGATTAGTGAATTCAGACGAAATCATCCTCCAGTATTACAGTCCAGAGTTTGAGGTTCATTTGATTCAAATTTAATTAACGCATCATTTCGAAGGTTGAACACCAGGTCAGTTTAAATACCACTTTTTTATGGTGAAACAACCAACTTGGCATGTTTCTGTAAATCTGAGTGGGCACTGTCAATTTTCTCTTTCTTTTTTCAAATTTTTTTAAATTGATTTTTCCAATGACATGAAAATTAACAGCATAAATGAAAAGTCAAACATAGAAGAGAGAAAAGGACTCCCCTCACCACCACCCCCAAAAAAACAAAAACAAAAAAACAAAAAAAAAAAGATTATATGCAACAAATAGTCAAACATGTTGGTCACCTAATGTTAAAATTAAATCAGATACAAAATTGTCGTTACACAAATACAACAAACAGACAACATTCCAAACTCACAAAGACTACAAAATATAAAAATAAATCATAGTTACTCATAGTTACTCAGGGATGGCTGCAAACCCTAATTTTTGAACATGTGTAAAAAAAGGACCCCATGCAGTGAACCATTCAGTGTACACCTTATCTTTTAAAGTTTGACAAAAAATAGAATATCCTTAATCCATGAGGAGTGAGAGGGAGGAACAGAAGACTTATTCCTCATCTAGCTAGTACAGTAAGAAATGCCACAAAGTCTTCTTCATATTTTGGAAGTAGTAGATTAGGGGGCAAAACCCCAAATAGTGCTGTGAGTGCTACTGGCTCAAGTTGAACCGCAACACAGACAGAAATTGAACTAAATACCTGCAGCCAATAAGCATATAAAGAAGGGCATGACCAGAACATATGAATATGAGTGGCCGGAGCTTGGTAACACCTCTCACAAGTAGGGTCAACATCATTATAGATCTTGGAAAGCCTGGCTTTAGTGAAGTGTGTAGGGTGTAGAATTTTACACTGAATCAACTTAAGTTTAGCACAGTGAGCCTTAATATTATCAAGAGATGATGGACACAACGAGTAAATTAGATTGTACAGACGTGAAATCAGCCCTTTTATGGAAAGAAACGGGGTAAGGAAGGACCCGGAAAATGGAGGATCAAATTGCGGACAAAGCTACCGACCTGCAAATACCTAAAAAAAAATGTGTACTTGACAACAAAAACTTTTGTGAAAGCTGCTGAAATGATGCAAATGTATTATTAATATATTCTGCAACTGAGATAAATATTTTCCTTTTGGACACTATTTACAATTACAGAGTTATTTCAAGAACGTGCTGAGTACACAAACGCAACTGGAAGAGCTGTTTACCCAAACCTGAAGTATAAACTACACCTACATTTTAGGGATTTTAATGAAAATAAATAGAACCCATTTGAACTCTTAGCCCAATTTAAAAATAGCCAAAAAGATTTTTATTAGGTCAAAAAATGCATGCCTGCTTTATAAAAAATTAAAAGATAAGATAGATCTTTATTGTGACTTTTGAAGGAACAATGAAACACCGTTTAGCAGCTCTGCTAGCAGCATAAGAAACATAGTGCAAAAAGGAAACAGCATTAAGTAAAAAGTATGAAGTATAAATATAAAATATGAAATATGAACATAAACTATATACATATGAATATGAGTATAAAAGGTGCAGTGTGCATTAGTGCGCAAATAAAATAATCTATTGTAACACATACAACTATTACTTGTGCTTTTAGTGTTCAGAAATGTGTCTCTATTGAGGATGTGCACTTATATACACATAGGGCATGGGATGCACAAACTTTTGCACACTGAATCAATGTTTTGAACATGGGCTAAGAACCCAAACATTGTGGTGATGAAAATCACAAATTGCTAATTGCAAGATGTCTCGACCACGAGCCGCCCGTCCACGGCTACACACCCTCGGGTCTACTTACCAGGCCGCCGCCACAGCGCTTCTGCAGCTCTGTAATTCTGTGCTTTATGGGGTTGATCCAAAGTGCTAATTGGAAACAAATGGAAAAGCTGGGCCTGACCCTTCAGCACATGTTCTCAGAGATGCAAGAGGCTAGCAGAGACTTCTAAATAGACGTCTGGACCCAAGTAGGCCGGGCGATTAAATGTTTCCATGAGGATTACCTGCAGGAGCTTTCTGCTGTTAGCTTTGTTGAAAGAAAACAAAATAGGCCTCCTCAAGCTTCAGCAGCATTCACAGACATGGAGGCGGCCTGGCAACAGTTCTGTGAACCCAGTGGCACAAGAATAGGCCTGGGTCTGTGGTTCTTATGATATCGGGTGCAGCTTTCTGCAGGGTATTGCAAACATCTGCTTCGTACAATGCCAGTTTTTTAAGTCTCAAATGAATTCCAAGATCGCTTTTCCTCAGGCTTCCAGAGCTCTCTTTGGATCAGTGGCAGGTTTATAACAGAAGAAATACTGTCCTATGTGGAGGCGCCTGTTGTTTCGGAGTGGGATCTCTGTGAATTTGACATTTTTGACATTCTTATCAGTCCCAGATTCAGGCCTGCTCTGTACAGACTGGATCTAAACTCCAAAACTTGTACCAGTTCACCGTAAATATCACAGATCCCAAGCCTGATTGATTGACGATACCACACACATTTCTCTGTTATGATCATCACCGAAGAATCATGATGGAAAACATGCCCATTGTGGAGAGCAGACATTTGATTAATTATGATATTTAATTTTACTGTGTTGTTTGAACACCAGCACCATGTCACTCTTGCCTCCCAGCTCTTTGTCTCAATTCTAGATTAAGCAACAACGTTCACATTTTGTTCAAAACATTGCGTACTAACCAAATTGTAAACCCAGTTTCATGAATCAAATCAAATTCTGGGCTGAGATTAGTTATAAATGACTTCAGGCCCACCCAAAATGACTTCTCAAACATAATAAAAAAACCTTAGGAGTAAACTAAAACACAAACAAAAAAGGCTTCTGCTAAATATTGCCTCAGAGTTTCTGCATTTCCATACATTAACCTTGTATCTATACTATATCTATATTCTATATGTATATTGTGCATCTTTTTGTACTCTGTAAAACCTGGAGAGATGCTGTCTTATCTTACTGTATTCTTAAACATAGCTGAGATCACAATAATGTTTACTTTGACTTTGAGATAGGACATATTTGAAATTCCATTTTTGAAATTCCATTTTCAGACATCTGCAGGGATTTTGGAGAAGCATGAGATTATTAAACAAGGCATTTCTCTCAGCATTTGGGAGATGATGTGTGATTTAAGGACCGGATGAGTGTGGACTGTAACACCTTCTGGCGCACCTCTTTTCAAGAGAAGCATGTCTAATTCACCAGAGTTCTGAGCCACAGCCACCTGGAACTCATTGGGACTAATTACCAGTGGACTATATAAGCACAAACTTTGGAAAATCTAATGCGTCCGAGTTTCTCACCTCTGGTTGCCTGGTTTCTGACTGTCTGTTTGTTTTCTTGACTATGACTCTCGCCTGCCTTTGATACACCTGTTTTTTCAGCATTTTTTGTGCTTGGCTGCGAGTTGCATTGTATTTTTGGACTTTATTAAACTTTCTCTTTATCATGCACCTGTGGCCAGCCTCTCTCCCATCACATTGATTTTCATGTGTTTTGGTTTACTAGCAAGCTGGTGTTTTCTGCTGCAGGTGTTTTCCTACTGCAGTGTTTGACCAATGCTTGGCGAACAGCCTGGTTACGGTTCATCCTTTGTTTTTTGTAGACTTTGTCATGTTGTCCATGGAAGTGAAATAATTCCCCATCCTGACTACAATTTTCCCAAACTGTCCCTATAGCTTGTATTTGTAGAGCTTGTGTGTGTGCAGAATTCAGGTGTTTCAATCACACACATTGTCACAGCTGTATAAATCCAAGCATACCAAGACATTTTGGACAACACCATGCTTCCAACTTTGTGGACACAGTTTGGGGAAGAACCTTTTCTATTCCAGCATGACATTGCCCCAGTGCACAAAGCAAGCTCCATAAAGACATGGTGGGATGAGTTTGGTGTGGAAGATCTTGACTGGCCCGCCTGGAGCCCCATCCAACACCTTTGGGATGAACTGGATTGTATATTGTGAGCCAGACCTTCTTGTCCAACATCAGTGCCTGGCCATATAAATGCTCTACAGAACGAATGGACACAAATTCCCACAGAAACTCCAAGAAGAGTGGATGCTGTTATAGCTTCAAAGGGTGACCAACTCAATATTAAAGTCTATGTATTTGAATACAATGTCATTAAAGTCCGTTGATGGTGTAGTGGTCAGGCGTCCCAAAACATTAGTTCACATAGTGTACTTTTCACTCTTTACTGACTTTCCAAGTACTCAATACATTCAATTTTTTCTTCCCAACCATTTGCGTTTTTGTGTATTTCGGTTATTTATTTTATTAAATGATTCAACAAAATTAATATCAATGTAAAATAAAACTTACATTTATTTTTCTTTGTGTGGGGGCTAGTACTGCCGACACCAAAAAACCAAAAAAACTTTTAAATTTATATTATGATTCACATTTTTCCGCACAATAAAATACCTCTCCTTGGTGGGGTTGTGGGATGGGGTAGGGGTCTTTCTCTGATCACACTCCGGTTGGCTGTATCTGCTCCATGGCAGCAGGTTTGGAGGACGTGCCTGCAGGAGAGCCCCAGGCCTTGCGGAGCCTGACAGTGGCCGCCAGCCTGCTGCAAGTGCAGACCCAAAGCACAGCAACTGCAGCACTCCTGAACGGGACAAGACAGAATTACTTGCCAACAGGAAGTGTAATATTACTCACAGCAAGACATTTTCAATGTTGCAATCATTTTCAGTTCATTCGCAATCATTCGCAGTTGATTCTGATCTCACAATGCGACTGCCTGAGAGGCATTCTATGAATGCCAGTTCATATCAAATCTCTTTTACCATCATTCTACCTTACTATCACTGTCGTCTGTAACCTAGCAACAACACCTGGCACTAAAACATCAAAAAGATTATTACTTGTAACAATCTTGCAGAAAAGAATTACAGCAAATAATATCTTGTTCAACAGCAAGAGACAATGAATAAAACAGACCATTCCAACTGCAATTAGCCAAGTCACCACTGGCACTACAACTGGCAAAACTTCATTTTTGATGGACACAATGCACTGATGTTCCACCTTAGATATTGCAGTAAAGTCACATGGTCAAACCATCCAAACACAGATGAGAAATAACTCATCCATGTGACCTGTATGCTGACTCTTTATATGGACAGTAATGTTTCACTTTCAGTTTATGTTTTTAATCTGCTGGGAACTACTGATGCCGTGCACACACACTTAGATGTAAATCTTGTTGTAAGTTCTCTCAAGGTTGTGCTATTCTATGGATATTCTATAAGGATGGTCAACAGCATTCCAGTGCCAGTATCTCATGGTACAGAACTCACGTCAAGTATTATTGCACAAGTAAAGTAGGCTCTGAACATTTGCTACAGGCGAGGCACATGTAGATTTAGTTGAAAAACAATACGAAGAGAGGAACTGAAGTGTGAGTCCACATATGGACCTTTAGTACTGATTTCACAAAGAAGGATTAGCCTAGTTTTGCACCAAACTGACATGTAAGTGATGTTTCACCATCAAAAATTCCTTTTAATCTTGATTTAGGCTTAATTCGGGTCCATAAAGTTTAAGGGTTTAATGAGACACAAAACAGTACTCAGTTCAGGTTGATTAATCTGTCATTATAGAGTGAAGGATAAACTCAGCTCTTGAAAAAGTGATTTTAACTTTCCCTAGAACTCGAGACCTCTCATTGTGCCATTATCCAGCATCAAAAAGACCCTACCTTTAAAATCAAATAAGGTCATTCGATTAGAGGGTGATGCATCACAACATCTTTTATTTTAAAGTCCTTTCCCCCCCTGTAAGCCCAACCACAACCTAGCACTGTCTCACACACGCACACGCACACGCACACACACACACACACACACACACAGTAGAAATGAAAACACAGGCATTACAGCCCAGCAGCAGGTTCCAATCGAGACTTACAACAGATCCACTTAAAACAAGACCACTTCAGACAGCAGTCATTTGGAAACCCTTGAAGTCAAGGAGAGACTGAGTGGAAAACGATTGGCACAGCTCCTTTCGCTGGAACAACAAAAGTTGGCATTTGACCGGTCTTCATTATTTGCCATTTCACACCGCAGCCAAGTGTCCACCTCCTAACAGCCCTCACCGACAGAGGAAATGAAGGGGATAGTGATCCTTTAAAACATGAATGGGTGGCTGTTGCGATGTAGGGCAGAGAGATTCCATTACTCAGGCTATGAGCTTTGCCAGAACCCACATGATGGGCGTGATGAGAGCCATTTAGTTCACTCCTGAGCTGAAGCTTTGAGAATGACATAATTCCACAACATTCTGTGGCTTTGGACACCAGTGCTGAAGATAAACGAATGACTGGGAAACCTGCCGGAAGGTGACCATTACACTAACCCTGTCGACAGAAAGGAACCTTTAAGCATTTGAACTTAACCCCTTAAACTCAAATGGATCTTCTCCACTAGCACAAGGAACCGTGCCGTACCACAAACAATTACAAATAAAGCATCCCGTACCCGAGCCGTACTCGAGCTGCGCGACGGAAGGGCTAAAGGCAGGTTGCAGCTAAGCTGACTATATCAATGCTTTCTGATTGGTTGAAATGTTATCATCACATGGAAAGAGGCCACCGTTTTCTTACTGTCCACACAAAAAAACAATAAAGGAGATACCAACTAACAAATGGGGGAAGAAGACAAAGTTCAAGTACTACTGTCTGTTTGGGCTGAAGATTCAGTTTGAGTTTTTTATGACGCTAACACTGTGAGAAACCTGAAGGTATATCAATCACAAATTAGCTGGGTTAGTTTTCACCACATGGTTAAACAATACAGAGAAAAATTAAAGAGTCAAGCAAGACTATAAATAATTTAAAAAACCACAAAAACAAAAGCAGCTCTGATAGAACAACTTGGACAGGTTTTGGGATGAAATCCTTTATCATACCGGAAAATCAAAGTGTGCTACAGCACGGTTCCTGTAGGTCTATGGAAAAGTGCCTGAGAAGGTTCAAAGCAGGTCCACACTTCACTTTCATTATTACACAGATTTGTTGAATAGTAGTTGCTGAATAATAAGTTTTAAGATCAATAACAAAATAAGATTATGGTTCAAGGGGTTCAAAATGAAGCAGCTACGTACTGATTTCTATTGTAAGTGTGTTTTGATGAATGGGTTTTCTGTAGGAATTATTATCTGTAATAATTGACCAACTGCTACAAGTTGCAGCAGGTATAGATTTTGTTGAAAAACTATATAAATCCAGATATGGTCCCTTAATGTCCATTTTACAAACAAGGATTAGCCTAGTCTGGGACTAAACTGCCATGTCAGTGGTGTTTCACTATTGAAAATCGCATTTTGTTTTAGGTTTAATATGACCCCTTCCCCTCAATTCAGGTTGCTTAATATGTCATTATAGAGTGAAGAACAAACTCAAAACCAGTGATTTTAACTTTCCCCAGAACGCGAGACCTCTAATTGTGCCATTATGCAGCATCAAAAAGACCCTACCTTTAAATCAAATAAGGTAATTCGATTAGAGGGCGACGCCCTCTTTCATTTTGAACACTCTTTGCTTCTGCAATGACCTGCATGTTAAAAGTAGGGCACGGTACTTGCCTTGTAGGAGTCCGTCCCACATACATCATCCCCATCAGCTCCACAGACCTGGCCTGCTCTCGCTGCACTGAGGCCAGCCAAGCACTTACTCTCTCGTAAAGCCCCCAAACAGCACTGGCTCTGAACAGTCCTGACCCGGAGAGGACAGAGGAGGAAAAGAAAGAAAGAAAGAAAGATTTCAATCATATTTAGCGCTTGCAGCTACTAGTAAAGTATAAGTATTGTGTGAACCTTTGCACCAACAGATAGGCAATTAATGGTATTGCGTCACGTAGAATCTTGTTTTGTGAGCAGTTCCAAATTTCTGCATAATTCAGCATCTGATATGTAAACAGAGTAACAAAGTCATTCAGAGTCTAAAATCATTCACTGTAGAGAAGCAACCCAACTCATATTTGTTTACAGTGGAATGGAACCAAACCACAATGTCTTCACAGCAAATATAGTCGATAAAAATACATTTTTGAGGTGGACTATTTTGTCTTACAAGGTCCTGCATGTTTCCCTCTGCCCTGAAATTAATTTGACAACAACTCCTAATTTGACAAAAAAATATCGTGAAAATATGTTTTCTTTTATTTTCGTTTCCTGCTATTTTTATGTTTAATATTTTTATTCTATTTTTGTACAGAACATTAAATTACCTTTGTGATAACGGGCTATAGATATAATAAAAACAATGAAGCATAACATGCCCGTTTCACTTTCTGTGGAGATTCATCAGACATCTGGTTCCATTTACCACCATTGTACAAAATCCTGTTTCTCTAGACTGAATCATTTCATCAAACCACTCTGAAGGACTTTTGTCTTAACAAGAGAACTGCTGGAATTTCCCTTTAAGGCCAGGAACATTTTTATCTTCTCTTATGAAGTTACTGCTTTGGAGATGTAATCTTTTTATGAAATAAAACAGTGGGACTCATCACGAGACCCATCTTAGTACCTCTTTAAAATATGACTACCTTTACAAAGGGTTTATAAATGATTTAGAATCAGGTTAATAAGGCTGTAGACAGTTTATAAATAATTAATAATCAGTTATAACTGTTGTCATACGTTGATGCAGACTCACTGTTTGGGTGAGATCTGGTGTTTTAATGGTAGTGGCAAGTTAACAAAATCTGATGAAGCTGACAGTTTAATATTTTGCCTCAAAAAGGGACAAGATAACCTAGCAAATAGCAAGATCAGAGATCTTGCCAAATAGTGAGCCTTATGGTAAAGTGTTACCTCTATCTTAATTTTCAGTAGCAGCAGGTTAAATGCTGAAAGAGCCAAAAAAAACTCACAGAAGCTGGAAAGTGCAGCCAGTAGGCTCAAATGGAAAGGACCTCTTGTGCAGTCCTTACCTTATAGAACTGATACTGTTATTAAGGCTAGGAGATGAGAAATGATTCTTGTGACTACATTTTGATCTGAAGATATATTTACCCATATGTGCAAGACCATTTTTTGCCTGGGCTACAAAATTCAAGTGTTTTTCATACACATCACAAAGGCAATTTCTCATCTGCTTGTGTACACCTATCTACTGTTGTTCACATCATCAATTTCTCATGTCATGTTAGTCAAAATGCATTATGCTGGTTCTCTATTGAGTAGTTTTAACCCCCCCCCAAAACAAAAAACAATTTAGACATTATTTCATTGCTTGAGTCATTGCAAAAGTGTTCAACAAGTTGTCATGAATTTATGAAGGAATCTGTGAATCATCTATATTTATATTGTATATATATGCATATTATTTTGTGTGTGTGTGTGTGTGTGTGTGTGTGTGCATGTCTGTGTGTACAGAGCAGAACAATGGAAGGACAACATACTACTGTACAAAGAGCATAATGCAGTAAAAACGTTGAATCATACCCAGTCTCTTGCAACCTTGTGCATTTGCAGTCAGTGTTACCAAATTTCTGATCACAGATTTCATTAGAAAATATTTGCTGGGCATACTGGCAACATGACTAGACAGTTTGGCTTTCTTGTTCATATACAACAAGCACAAGGATTTATCATTCTGATGGCACTGTAAGTTTTACTGGCATAAATATTTGCTTTTGAGACATAAACTAAGCATTCTAAGCAAGTTATGTGCTTTTACGCATAAATCCTGTGTGTTTTGCAGTTTGCACACATTATTTCATGAAATGCACTTAATGTCATGTAAACACAAATAATTACTTGAGAAATACACCAAAGCAGCTAAGAAAACCTGTAACAAGATTGCAGACATTACCAGCACACAGAAACAGGGTCTAGTCTTGTGGGGTCCATGTTGGTGCAATGGCCTTGAGCTGAGGCCCATTTCTCCCCAGCTTCACAACATGCATGGAGCATCTCCCTAGAAGAGACTACACACACACACACACACACACACACACACACACACACACACACACACACACACACACACACACACACACAC
>JBBJLS010012101.1:0-15783 GCA_037577275.1 Bryconaethiops microstoma
CTAGCAGTCTTGGGAATCGAACCCACGACTTCTTGATCGCAGGGCGAACGCCCTAACCACTAGGCCACCATCTGCCATCTAAAAGTTAAGGGGGCGCCGTAGTTAGGGAATGGAAGTCGCTTTGTATAAAAGGGTCTGCTAAATGCCGTAAATGTAAATGTAAATAAATGCAAACAAACAAAGAAAGCATTACATAATATCAAGATTTGTTTTGTTTGTAAAAAGAATTTGAAGTGTTGTGAGCTGTCCATAAGAACACAGGTTCGGTTCCAGGCTCCTCAATGCCTCCAGCATGGATTTGTGAAACTCTAATGAAGTACTGATTGAGCTGAACCAGGTGTTTGAGGTTTTTGTTGAGAACTATAATGTAAAAATGGTTTCCATGATCAGAGGTATAGAAATGATAAAGCAAACACTACTTAAAATCTATTTACTTGATTAATATTCTTTGCATATATGGTAATATAAGCTTTTTAAAATGTATACTGCTCAGTTAAACAGGTTTTAATTATAATTTTCTCAGGTATCTAAGACCTTTGCATGGTAGTGTACATAGGATGAAATGTATTGAGTTTGGATACGATTTTCAGAAACACTGTACTAAAAGCACCTAATATGGGCATGAAGCCCACCACAGAATGCTGACACTACAGAGGTCAATAGGACCGGGGAACTTTTTTTTCTGATCAATGTTTTATTCTGTTTCGTATCTGACAATCATATTATCAGCCTTTTCAGCTTCGCTGAAAGAGGACAAACTGCCTCAGGCTTATTATTAACATTCTGAAATTGTATCTGCATCTGGGACTTCTTTTCATTTATATTAGTTTTCCACTTCCATTGACTTGTCTTTTGGCAGCTACCTTGTATGTTCAGTGGGGTGCGTCCTTTTGTTCACAGCGTGTGTGTTGTGTTTGTTCTGAACATTTCCAACATTCCCCAGTATTGTCATCAGGCTTAATAGGATCCTGTTTTCTAGCTTTAATGAGTGGAGCTGGCAGACGATAACTGAGGGGCCATAATAATGAGAAATTATGTGTAAAACGAGTTTGATTACCTGCCTCGTCGACTCAGATATTGTAGACGGTGCCCAATTTTTTCCAGAAAATCAGATACATGATGCACTTCTTTTTCCATGCTTCACATTTCAGCAGGGAAATAATGACAATTTGCCGTTAATTCGGGGGGGTTAATTAGGTATCACGGCCTTCTCTGGTGGCACACACACCGACGCGCCCACACAATCTCCACTGTCACACACGCTAATAGGTTTACACTCCTGCTCGGCGTATGAACCCATTTCGTTCTTGCTGGAGAAGCAGCGAACTGTGTGAAATTAGGGAGAATCCCTGTTGACTCCCTTTGAAATTGAAAAAAAGTACTGAAAAGCACTTTCTAGACACGGCCGTGTTTTTACATCGCCCTGACGACCTCGGGTAAACCGCTCTCGCGTCAATTCGATTTGCTCGTCGCATGTTTGTGAATAATAGGAAAAAGTTGGGAAGACACTTCCAGCAGGTCCAGGACGTGTCTACTTAGCAGGAGGTCACTGAGCCAAACTGCCCAAGTTGGCTACTTGGAGTGCTTTGGGGCGTGCTGTGCAGTCAACTGTCCAAATCGCTGAGAAGGGTGGTCATTTTAATGTCCTGTGCAATGCCAGCTCCTGTCTGTCTGTTTACTGACTGAACAACAGAAACAAGGTCGGAAGAGGTGATGGCACAAGCCAGATGCGAGCGCATGTGACACCGGTCAAGAGCAAGAAACTGAATGTCCAGATGTCTGCAAAAGTTTGAGTGCCCCGAGTCAAATGACGCATCCTGTTGATTTTCTCAGTGCAGTCCACATTCTCTGCAAAGAACATCCTTAAAACTGTATAATGTATAGTTTCATGTAATGTAAGGTTTCTTTTTTTATTTGTTTATTTCAACAGATTACAATATAGAATGAAACAACATACAAATTGTGCCATTACTTTTGCACAGGTCACATTTCACGGTTTATTTTTTTCCCCAATGTCAAATAAAACGTCATTTGATTTAAGGCATGCATATAACTGTATAATGTACTGATTTATTTTTATTTGAAAATGCACATCCAAGACTATAAAAGATTTATTCTAGTATGACCAAAGTATATAAGAAGGAAGAGCATAGCCCACTATTTTTAGACCTATTCTGCTATACAATCAAAAGTAGAGTATGAAACAGAGTATCTTTTTATGGAAATAATTCTGTTTTTAATCTTTTTATGATAACTGAAATGTGTTTTTTTCTACCCCAAATCAGATCCTCATTACTAAGTCTTCTTTCAATGTCCATATGCTTAATGTACATACACCGCCATTCAACAGTTTGGAATCAGCTGCCATATTAATGTTATATTGTTTAACTAAACAATAAAAAAAATTTCATATTAAATATAAATGCTTAATGTTTATAGCCTCGCCTATTCACACTGAAGTCATAAGGAGTGTTTCAGTCTAAAATGCTCTTTGAATCAGGCACAGTACAAAATGGCCAATCAGAACAGAGCTCATTTACATAAAAGGAACTTAAAAGGCACTGTGATAAAATCCTAACACACTACCCACACAAACATCCACAATCAAGTATATATGTGTGTGTGTGTATGTGTGTGTATGTATATGTTTGTGTGTGTGTTTGTGTATGTATGTTAATTTAAGAAATCTGTTAAATGAATATGATAGTATATATTCATTTTAGTCATCAGTTCATTCTTGAGCTTTGATCTCTTCTTAAGAACTTTATTTGTTCTACAGCTTTCTCTTTTCTGTTGGAATCTTTTACGACTCTGCTCGTCATTCTGGATGTTCTAGCATTACTTCCATTTTAGTCACTGCGTCGTGTTAATGGTCTGAATTCTGTAGGGTTGAACAGGATTAGCGTATTTCTGAAATCACTGGTTCCAAACTTTTGAACAGAAGTGTATATCCCTCCCTTTACTTTATAAACTTGTCTATTATTACTATTACATACATGTATTGCAAGGGCAAGGAAATTTTTTTTTCTTTTTTTCCTTTGATTCAAAATCAAACCTCACTGCCGCTTTGTATTTTACTTGTGCTTCTTTTTTGTGGCATTGCATTCCATATTTTATTTTGCTCTATTGAGACTTTATAAAATAAAGGTGTACATTAAAGGGAACATATTTCCTGAATTTTTCAGCCCTACTCTGCCTGTGTTATTGAGGTGCCATTCCTTTCATAACTCCATTCCAGACAATTACACTCAAAATCCAGCCATAACTCATTAGCCATTCCAATGGCAGCAGTGTACACACACACACACACACACACACACACACACACACACACACACACACACACACACACACACACACACACACACAAGAAGCTGATCTCCTCCACTAGGATGTGCTGTACCTTCATAAATAAACAAACAAATCCACTCTGTACATCCTGTAATGTTACAGTATGCTGAATTTAGCTTTATCACATAATAAGAAAAAATGAACCTCGTACGACTGTATAGTCCTCAATACCAGTCAGATATGTGTCACTGGTTGGTTATATCCCAATAAACCAACAGGCTGTGGCAAGGATAGTTATGTTATATAAATATGATTGCACTGACCCAGAAATTGTTTATTTTTAACTCATGTTGGCTTACTATTTGGATTTTTCAAGCTTAAATCCATAAACATCCAATCAGCACCAGAAATATTTAATTTCAGGAAGTCTGCTTCCTGAAAGAACTTTCATACTGTTCGGTTCCCTGACTGACATACTGTTCAGTTCTTCGACTCCGACTTCTGAACCAGATTTTCATTTGTCCCACCTGCACCTGTGTCTCTGCCTATTAGTTTGCAAGAATAACCTGGAAGTTGTCCATTCACTATCGGGTTTGTCTCAGAGCATGACAAGTATGTTCTTGAGTTTTCCCATATTTTATGCTTCAGTTTCTGCACATATCCATTGTCAACTGATTTTTGCTAAGCTTTGTGATTAAAGACTCCCTGGCTATGTCAAGCATTTGTGGCTTTGCTCATCTCTTCTTAAAACCCCCATGACAAAAACATGTATCTTTAATAGCATCACTTAACAATAATGGATTGGACACAACCTTTCTTAAGAATTTCTTTTAAATACTTGGAATAGGAAAGGCATCCTAGTGCATAGCAATGAATTATTGAGCCATGGGAATAATTGAGCAAATTTCCAAAACTCACTCGGCCCAAAAGCATTTTTATTAATTTTTTTAAATTGCGTTTTACTTGTTTTACCTATTGGAAAGCAATTCTTACAGGAAAATTGTTTTTAATTGAAATTTTACAGTTACTTGTCATTTTTCAATGCCTGTTTCTCAAGTGCAACTCCTGCACATTTTAGTGTGGGCAAATTTGTTTAAAAAATATAATGAACACAATTTTTAAGTAAATCGATATTCAATGTCACAAAATTATCTACAAGTTTAATATTTATATCCTAATACATAACACAGCATACGGCATAAAAATTGTAAACATACTTCTGTCTACCAATCGGTAAGTACCACTCGTGACTGTGCGAATGGACTGAGTGAGTTTTGGAAACTCACCTAATCTTGTACCGTGTATTATGCAAGCACTGAGTTTTGGTCGGTTATACTATTGCACATAATGAGGTAATTTAAAACATGTCAGTAAAAAATCACAAAAACTGGACTGAGTGAATTTTGGAAATTTGCTCTTCAATTATCAGATTCCAACAAGTTCACAATACACAGTGCTTTACCAAACAAAAGTTTCTGGAGAAAAGCCCCAGATTAAAGGCAAATCAGCATTCAAATGGGGATCACAAATTGGCTCTTTA
This sequence comes from Bryconaethiops microstoma, assembly GCA_037577275.1. Lineage (NCBI taxonomy): Eukaryota > Metazoa > Chordata > Actinopteri > Characiformes > Alestidae > Bryconaethiops > Bryconaethiops microstoma. The sequence goes on from JBBJLS010012101.1 coordinate 4,832, forward strand.
TTACTATGTGTAAATTGTTCAGAGATGTCATTGGAAAGACTTGCTGATGCTTCGCAGATGCCCAAAAATTTAGCAGGCTAAAATTCTGGCCCTGTCACAGAGTCCATATCCTGCAGTGTGGAAAGTGGCAATGTGACGACAAGCTACAATCAATAAGAACCCAGGAAACAGGGTGAGGGAACATCTAGGGTAGCAGTTTTTAGTCCTTATTAACATATGCATATACTTTCTTTTTCTTCATCTTTTTTATTGCTTCTTGCTGGCATCCATTTCCATTTGCAGGGTATCCAGTATTCCCTGTGTTTGGAGAGCACACAGACTGGTCAGAGATTCCTGGTGAAAGATCTTGTGTGTGACCCATGAAGTGCCTAAACCACAAAAACATCAAGAACCCTGATTACAGGACAAGTTGTACAATGTGTACAGTACAGCCATCTGACCACTTTGGAAGTCATTCCCCCAAGGTGACACAGTGAAGCCATCTGGACAAGGACAGAAATTCTACAGGATTTATTATTGATTAATATTAATTATTAAGCATTAACTATATCAGTTTTTAAGAGGATTTTAGGAGTTCTCCCAGTTCACTACCTGTACTGGGTTAGAACTCGGTGCCATTTCAGGGCAGTTGTATTCTAAGACCATCACTGGTCAGCCTCAGTGGTTCCCTGACCCAACACTCCTAATCCGCTTCATCAGGTAACTGTCAAGCTCATCATGAGCTGGATCAGGTGTGTTGGAGTCAGAGGACTCCTGAACTATCCTCAGGACTGCAATAGACGAGCAGTGATCTATTGGATGTTTTTCCATATCAGCTGTACTGAGACCTTCCAAGCAATTTTTGGAAGCAGAAATTTTGTTCACATTCCACTTCAATAGTCTCTGTCCACTTTTTCCTCCTCTACCTACTCATTCCACTTCTCCTCGCTCTATCCCTCTCACTGTCTGCTTCCTCTTAGCACTCTCTCCTTTATTGCTGAACCGGCTGTGAAATTGTAACAGCATACACATTAGTTTGCATCCCGGGTAAAAAGGCCAGTGCCTGCATCATTATCTCAGTCTCCCAGCGCTCGTCCATGCCATATTAATGACAGATGTTCCTGGCATGAGTTGGCACAAACACATGCTGACAGTCTGTTCGTCATTCCCCCGCACACAGTAAACACAATTAGCAGCCCATATTCTTCCCATATCTCAGCAGTGGCTGTGCATATTATCGTGAGTGTGATGTATAATTTGTATAGAGGACATGACCCCTGATCGGTGCTCAATAAATATGGTGCAGCAATCACTTCCACCAGTGGCTAATTCAGCCTGGCACTGAGTATCAGCATTTATATTACCAAAGTTCCACAGTATTTCAATTGAAGCTCCACCCACAAAGACTTTCTTTTGAAATGTATTGTTGGCAAGTGTAAATTGTTGGGAAAAAAGTCCAATTCAATACAATGAAGTTATTGTACATGTCTCAAGAATACTTTTCATATAGAGTTAAAACATGTTAATCCATCATCTGAATTGCTTATCCTTACCCAGGGTCATAGGGGTGCTGGAGTCTGTTCCAGAGAGACACCCTGGATAGGTCACCAGTCCATCAAATATCAAACTACCCACTACCCACTGCACCACCATGCCAACTACAGTTATAGTTAAATACATTTTATAGTGTGTCATTATTTTCAGTCAATGTTTGATTTTTAGGTCTCCTATATACAGTATTATCTACAGATTCGGACATTGGTAACAAACTATCTGGTGCAATACAATGGAATATCAATAGTATTAGGTTTAGGATTAGGAAAGATCATGCAGTTAGGAGAGTTTTGTAAATGACATTTTTTCTTATCATGTAATAGTAATCAAGCTAATGTTTGCATGGAGATAAAATTTTACCTTGTTGCGAAAAGTTTTAGCATTACAATTACCAGTCATTTTATTGTGAATTGCAGTATGGACATTTATTAAAATAGCCTATAAATCTACGTTTCTAAACATATCAGCATGGCCAGTGGGAACCAAAATTATGAGACTATTTGGGATTTTTTATAGAAACCTGGAAATAGACAATAGAAAGTTTTAGAATTGTGAAAAATGTAAAACAAAGTAATGTTATGGTCAGTAAACTCTGACCCTGTTAAAGCCTCTGTAATGTGACATCCAGCTCTGCAATTCACCCTCCTCGCCGCTAGGGGAGCTGTAGTTTATCATACCTGTTAGTTGAGCACTTTGTGTTTACTGCTGTATATAAGGGCTGGATATGTGATTTTCTTGAGTGTTGCCGAATTCTTGGTGTACCGAGCGTTCCATGACATTCTTCTTGCCTTTGTTTTTCTTCTTTCTTTGTAATTTGTCTTCTGTCTCCTGCCTTGCCTTTGTCAGTCCTGATCGTGTTTTTTGGATTCTGCCTTTTGCCTGGCCTGTGCATTACTGTCTGCCCCTCTCTGACACTGCTTTGTTCTTGGACTATGGATTTGGAGTATCTCTGTCATACCTGTTTGCCCAATGCCAACCATAGACTGTTTGGATGTGTAAAACAGGATTTTACTATTAAACTTCAAACTGCAACTGGGTCTTCTCTTTGTCACTCATTACAGCATTGTTGTCCCACAATGGACTCCAACACCATACGCCAAACTCTGGCACATCAGGGAGCCACGCTGGAAAATGTATTACTGAAACAGATCCATGATACACTCCAGGAATTATGTTTACCATAATTCCACACCACTTCCTGCTGTCCAGTTCCATGCCAAATCCTTTCTATTCAATGAAGCCAAAGTAATTTTGAATCATTTTTTATCTCAGTACTCAAGGGGGAGGCAATGAAGTGAGCGATGGCAGAGTGGAATCAGAACTATACATAGTTGAGGTCCGTAGACTCATAACTTTTTATCCCATTTTAAGGAAGTTTTGGACCACCCTTTCTCTGGAAGAGGAGCCAGAGTGTAGATAATTCACCTACAACAAGGAAACCATACCACTGCTGAATTTGCACTACAGTTCCAGACTCTTGCAGCTGCATGTTGATTCAGTGAACCACCACTAAAGACTCTTTACTCCCAAGGCTGGATTAAAAACAGAACTTGCATGTCAAGATGAAAACTTCACTCTGAAGCAAACTATCTGTCTTTCCACTAGATTGGCTAATCTTCAATGGGAGCAAACAGTACAGCTATAAGAAAAAAACACTGTAAGCAGTGAACAAAGTAAAACAGTGCAGACTGATTGGTAAGACCCAATTAAGTGGAGAGGGAGGAACAAGACAACAAATTTACCAGTAATTCTTTTATTGTGGGGCTTCCGAACATCAGGTAACCAGTGTCTTGTAAGTCCCAAGACAGTGTATGTTATCAGCCAGTGAGTACACCAAGAATTATTAATAGCAGAAATCAAGCAGACATGTCTTTGGGATCATCAACATGTCATTTTTTTTGCCCTCCTAGACTCTTTATTGAACTTTATTGAAACCTGCATAAGGGCATAGTAGCTAAGATTACTTGGCCACTAAAACTACAGGATAATGAGAGAACCCATACACATCATAGCCCTGGAATGTATTGTTTCTCTCATCACCCGGGAAATGGTGAACTAAATTAACTAAGCCAATGAATGAAATGCACCTCGTACCAAAATTCCTTCAGGTAAAATTTATATTTCCTGAAAAGACCTGATAATGTGGGTTCATTTTTAAGACAGTCTGGGAAGAACAACTGAGTGGCTTCTATGGACCTTCTTGTGGTCCTCCCTGATCCCGGACATCAAAGAACTGGTCCCAATCTGCTCCAGTGTGCATGCTCCAAATGTTCTAATGCCCTCTATAAACACCTGCTCGATCCTGGTCCCACACTGACATAGACTTTGTTACAAATCTCCCTGCTTCCTCTGCTTGTTAAATTCTAGATCAACTTTCTAAGGCAGATTGTCTCACCCCATTGAAATACTACCCTTGTCCATGAAATTAGCTAACCTGATATTTCATCATGTTTTTAAACTTTATGGAATGCCTCAAGAGATTGTATCAGATTGTGACACATAGTTCACATAATGTGTCTAGAAGACCTTTTGCCAAAACTTGGTTGCACCCTAAAACTATTTGCTGGGTACTATCCAGATGATCAGATCCTAAGTTTCTTTTGTAGTCCAGAGAAACATAAATGAGCATAAACATAAATTTACCAACCCTTGTTTATCCCAGATGAAGAATCCCTGCAGAAATCTCCGCTATTGACCACTGAGCCAAGCAATGCAAGAGGATATGGTGGTGCACCAGAGATTGGATCCTAAAAGCTGTAGCAGTGTAGAAATGACAAGCTGACTAACATTGACATGGGCTCATCGACACTTTAGGACAGAGAATGTGGATCTCAACCAGAGACATCAACCTAGACTTGCCAAGCCAAAAACTAGGCCCCAAGACCCTTGAAGATCATCCAACACATCAACACAGTGACATATTAGCTCCAGCTCCCTTCACATTATCGCATTCTTCCATGTCTCCAGGCATAAACCTTTTTGGTACATCTACACAGGAGGGCAATTGGTGGTTGATAGGACACTGGCTTACCGGTGAACTCGAGGCATAGGAGTACCTGGTTGATTGGGACGGTTATGATCCCAGAGAACAATGTTAGGGCAAGGGACATTTTGGATCCTACTTTAATCTCTGCTTTCCATTGGGACCACCGGGATCGACCTGCATCTCAACATCAGGGATGGCCTCCACATCCTGGTAGTGCTCTGGGAGTCACACCTAGGGGAGTTAGGGGAGCTCTTGTTCATCATACCCTGTTTGTTCGGTTTTTCCTGTTTAGTGTACTATATAAGGACTTGATCGAGACATGCAACTTTGTATTGCAAGTATTGCTGATTTCCTGGTGTACTGAGTGTTCCTTGTTATCTTTCTAGCCTTTTGTTATTGATCTTTCTTTGATCTTTGACCTATGCCTCTTGCCTTGCCTCTGACACTTCTGGTCATGGTTTTTGACTGTTGCTCTGTTTTTGGATTCCGTCTTTTGCCTGGCCTGTGTGTTATTATCTGCCCCTCTCTGCCCCTGCTTTGTTCTTGGACTATGAATTCGGATTATCTGGCATACCTGTTTGCCCTGGTGTGACCATTGACTGTTTGGATATGTAAAACTGGATTTACTATTTTACTCATTTCAAACTGCAAGTAAATCCTCTATCTGTCTGTCATTACATGTACAATAAGGTGAGATCTTTTAGTCTCATCCTTTTCATCTACTCATCAAAGGCTTCTGCAGAAACCTGTGGAACTCATGCCAGCAGGAGCAGACCCTGTTTTTTAAAGGCCTTTGGATTTCACTCTCACTGCTGACTGTAAAATTTGTAATGAAAACTTTGTATCCACTATGGTGGGCTGGCGCCATACCCAGGGCGAGTTACTGCCTCACTCCCATTGACCCCAGGACAGGCTTTGCGACCCTAGGGAGGATTAAACGGTTACAGAGTGAGTGAGTACGAATTTGCATTGAGTTAGAAAAAAAACAAAACAGAAGCATTTTCACAAGTCATGTAGAAATGAATAAGAAAAAGATTAGGAAATAAAAAATATATATAGAAATAAATTCCTAGATCATGATTCTTAGATCATTTTTTACAAAATATATTTTACAAAAACAATTTCCATTGTCGGCTCAGGGAAAAGCACTGTGTGCTGCTAATGCCCCTGACGTTCCCGTACTGCCCTTGCACTGCCTGGTCTAACAGGTTTCAGACCCTCCTTTACCTGGTTCATCCCTCACTACTCTGGTTCTTGATGAGTCATTCAGAATTTAATTGGGTGGAGGTGGACCTTTCTGCTTCTATCTCTGCAAGTAATTCTGTTTTTCACTTTTTCTATTTTTCGTCACTCAATAGTTCTGTACATGTGTCTCTCAGCATCTCGCCTTTTTTCAAGGTAATAAATTCATTCCTGAGAAATATCTAAGTCAGTGAATCTTTTGTATCCATGTCCATGTCTTACTAGAAATAAATTAGGGATTTCATTTTCTGTTACCCTTCTCTGCGCTCTGAGCAGAGAGCACAGGATACAGCTGGTCTCCAGACTGTTTAAAAAGATCAAAAGATTATTGCTGACTTTGCGTGACAAGAAGCCCCTCTATTTTTCAGTTTCTCACTCCCTCCCATGCTGCGTGACAAGAAAATGACAATCTTCAAAGCTTTTTCCTTCTTTTTTTTTTTTAAGGCCCTCTGTGATTTCCACTCACCTTCTCCTTCCTGTCCTCAAAAGCTAATGCACCGTGCTTTTCCCTATCCCTTTATTACTCAGCTCTTGCTGGCAGTAGGGCCTGCAAAACTTCGCTTTACTTCTCCAGATCCATGCCGCTTCTTCCATTAAAGCTATGCTGCACTTTATCAGGCCCTTGCCGCACCTAGAGATGCTTTAACCCTCCACTTCATCTGGAGATGCTGCTTCAGCCTTTAACCTCTAAGCTGACATGCGATGTATAGAAAGTCTGCAGTCCATGTGAGGACATGAGGGGAAGAGGCTTGAAGTTAAATTGGAGCATGTTGCAGGAACTCTTATTTAGAGTGATATTCCAGCCATGTTTCAGAGGTTAGTCATGTTTTGCTGTGTTTTTGCTAAGGCCACCAAAACTAGCGACCCAGAGAACTGAAATCAATGTGTATTTTATAGTTATTTTTCACAGTTTTGTGTTTTGAATTTGAATTTATTTCAGGATTATTAAAAGATTCATTGTTTTTTTATTCAGACACACTTGGTTACTCGAGACAGAACTATTCTTACCTATTTAAATGCTGTTCGTCTTCAGACTTCCTAACAGTGACTTGTGTATATCCATGAAAGCCATGACCACAAACAGCCAATGAACTGCTCAGCTCACCAACCAATCATCACTTAGCACCCAAAATGCCAACCTGTCTGACCAATCAGTCTGACCAATCAGCACTGATACACTTTTATGTATTTTTCTTGGTAGTACTTTCCTATACTTTCCAAGAAGAACATTTCTGTATGAAAGACTAGAATAATAACACCAGGCAACAAAAATTTGTTTCATTTATTTTGTAGTGTTTTTTATACAATCCCGGCACGCTGATTTCGGTGGTAATGTTTATTTTCATGTAGCTTCAAGGGTTTAGTCAGAAACATCGTTTTTAAAATATCACCCAAGCTGCATTATTTGCACTCTCATCTTGACATTTTTTTCGACCAAATCTTGGTGCTGTAAGTGAAGAACATGGAGAGAAAGATTTCAGCAAGTCATCCAGGTGATGGAGAAGTGCTACCAAGGATGATGGGATGAAGCCATGATGGGTGACTATATCTGGAGTTTGGTTCGTACTGATGACTCAACTCACAAGAGACAAAAACGATCCAGTGTACATTTGAAAGCTTTGAGGGTTATTTGCAACGTTACTTTATTTCTGCATGCAAAATAAATGTTATTGCTCCCAGTGGTGTTAATATTTTGCCAATTCCATGCATGCAAGTTAAAGCGGATTGCTCGTATATGCTAAATATACATAAAATTTACCTCTAGAACCATTGAAGGTAGGAAAAAACTGATGTGTTTTTCTGAATCAGCATACAAAACTTGACTAAGAAACATCAAACATTACAATGAAACAGACCTTTCATAAAAATTTGTTTCCCAGTGTAACTAATTTAAAACTTTTAGCTGTTAAGCTCTATTACTCCCATTCAGTAAGGGCTCTCTCGCAAGTGCCCTCTAGCATTTTTTAACTAATTTTTATATAATGAGAATAGTAGCAAGTGTTCAGGCTCCTCATAAACTGGCTCTGGTAGCACCATTCATATTGGACTTCTTCATGTCCTGATAATTCAGATGGATCCATTGACATTTGGTGAAAAAATGTATGCAGAGCGAAAACAGAACAGCTTTGGAATAATTTTTAGCAGTAGATAAAAAATAAGGCCATTATTTTTTCCCATAGGGAAATATAATATACATCCAGCGTTAAAGGCCTCGTTCCCTGCACTTTCAAACTGACCCATCTACAATTCAGACCCTGACCTTACCCATTCTCTTGCAGCAGGCCAGAACCATCACAGGTCATTAATAAAAGAGCATGCTAACAGAAACAACAGCACTGAAGCACTAGCTGCTATGGCCTATGGCTCCAGTAAAGAGCTTGTGACTGTCTGAGACGGCCCTATGTGATTAGGTAGGAGTGTAGTCTTATCTCCACCAGCCAATTAGCCTTAGCCATTGTTTGCAGCCTGCAAGGGAGCCAACATTGTTTTTGTTTTTTTTAACACACTACAGCTACACACCATACGGCGGTGGATTCGGGACATGCTCTCATTTAAGGGTAATGGAAAGAGTGATGAAATAACCAACTCTCTCTTTCTTTCTTTCTCCTCTAGACACAAATGGTGCTTTCTTAGCTGAGTGTGGAAGGACGAGGTCTGTTGTACCATATGGTTCACTGCACCATGCATAATGACGGTCCTGTTGGTTTAAATTAGTTTAGATTTTGAATACTGATTGACTATTTGATATTAAAGAAGAATAGCTAAACATTAGTCCATTTTTTGAAACACATGGATTCACAGTTGGCAAGTCTTGTGGTTTAGCCAAATTTTTTTGACCTTTGCAGCAGTCTCATGGCCTTGAATTTAAATCTAATGGGTTGACATGGTCTCAAAACAAACAAACAAAAAAAAAAGCAAAATGCTGCCATCTTCTGCTTCTTCAGAATGCTCCTAGTTTCATTAGCTGGTATGATGCTCTCAAATTAGCATAGGGGGCTTTTTTCTTTGCTGACACTTGAACAGACCACCAAACTGGACGCTAAGCAAAATCAAGCAGAAGCAACCCCACTACGCATCAGACAACCAACCTGGAAGGAGAGCTTGGGCAGTTTAAACTGTGGGAGCAGTATTACTTGTGCAAAGTGTGTAGGAGGGTTTAAATAGTGCAGGGCGTTTGTCATTAAAACGCTGACTGGAGTGGAAAAAGCAGAGAAGCAGTCAGGCTAAAGTGAGCTCACACACGCACACCTGCATTCCTGATCTTTGGAGATCATTGCTGGGCTCAGTTATAAATGTCTGGGCAAATTCTACAGGTTTTTCATCAGCCCGTTTTTATTACAGGTGCTTCCACAGGTGTGTAGATTTCACTTCTTTTTATTTCACAGCATAAAATGTAAGGATGATGCATAAAATTTGTGTACATTTATTATAAATTTGATATGTTGACATTACAACTTAAGAGCATAATATAAATTTTTTATTATTTATTATTTTTTGTTGCTTGTTTACCTCATTTTTCCCCAATTTAGTCATCAGTCGACACTGCCAGATCTGGGATGGCGAGTCACATGAAGCACCACCCCATCTTTTTGAGCACTGGACAGGTCAACACAGTTGGACAAGAACACAAACCGCGAGTTCTGTTAGAGCTAAAAGACGCCCGTCCTGGCTAGCATCACACTGAGTGATGAGGGAGAGGGGGGCTATCCTGTCCACCCAGTGACAGCGAGGCCAATTGAGTTGTCTTATATTTCCATCATGGATAGCTGCATCACCACCAGGGGCCGAGCTCATGAAGCTGAACATATTATAATCAGAAAAAATACCTCAGTGAAGGGAAAAATAGCTGAAATGAAAGCCAGGTTTGTTCTAGATTGGACAAATTAGTGAGGAAAAAGAAGGTAAATAAAAGTTAATTAACACTTGACCTCTGCAGTGTGTAAGGCCAGAAAAACCAAAGTGAAACAGAAGCAAATGTAGAGTCTTCACTGCTAAGTGTTCTCTTTCCCTGAAATAACAGTGTCATGAGCAGCGAAAAGAGAGGTGTGCTAGTTAAGGGCCATCTCCCAGTGGGGGCTGTTGGGTCCTGCGGTTCAGCTGATTAGCTGAGCACACAGAGCAAGGATTTCTCAGCTTAATGATGGACAGCATTGAGACTGTGAGCAGATACTCGCATGTCACTCACCCAACTGACAGGGCCAGACGATGGAGCCACTGACCACATGCTGAGAGCCTGATAACTGCCAAAAAAAAAAAACACTTTAATGGAGAAGAAGGAGGGAAAGCACAACTCATTGGACTGCTGTCTCAAGCCAGGCCATGAAGGAGAGATATAAGTCAAATTCTTCCTACATGCTGCTATGAAAAGAATTTCTAAGTAACCTGATATCACTGTTGATCACCAAATGGTATAGTGGACCAAACATTAGTTCATTCATTTGAGACACCCAAAGTCATTTACTGGATTTTCCAGGGTGGGATTTTCCAGGATGGCGCGGCCACGTCCAGGCACCTTCCTGACCGCTCCGCACAGACTGTCCTTTTTTCAGTTTTTTATTTATCTGTTGTTTTGCTTAATGTTCCAAAGTCAGTTGGTTTAAAAGTTTATGATTGCAGAACACTTCTCAACATAGATATCAACTTGGCACATGTAATTTCGGACACCCGACCTGTCATGGCCGACTGAGATATTGCGCAGCTTGGACAACAATAGACGCGACGCTCGCCCGAGGCGCAGAACATAGAAATGCCAGTGGACATGTGCTGGCATCCGAAACAGACTGAGACAGCAAGCACACCGGGCACTACTGCCTAGTATCCTGCTGGCTAATGTACAGTCACTGGAGAACAAGCTGGACGACCTAAGGGCCAGAGTTACTTTCCAATGAGACATGAGGGATTGTAACATTCTGTGCTTCATTTACATTTACATTTACAGCATTTAGCTGACGCTCTTATCCAGAGCGACGTACAACAGTGCTTAAGTCGTCTGTTTCTTAAACCTGTAAAGCTAAACTCAAGTCCACATCCATTGTTAACCAAGTTACTACATGCTCACTAGACCTAGACTCCCGACAAACGACACCTAAACAATACCTGTCAAAGAAAGTGTCTTTTTTTTTTTAGTAGGAGAAAGCAAAATGAAACACGGTTAGTCACAAAGGTGCTCTTTGAAGAGGTGGGTCTTCAG
>JBBJLS010012111.1:0-15783 GCA_037577275.1 Bryconaethiops microstoma
GGTGTACCACTCACAGATTGGGAATTATTATTTCAGTACAGGACCATAATATATTACTAAGTGAATGATACAGTAACCGATTCTTATACTTTATTGCACTTGAACGTCCAAAAATGCCCAAATAACAATGGCAAAATTTTTTTACAGGTATTTTATTAGATATGATGTGTATTCCAGTGCAAAAGTAAGCGCAAGGCTACATAAATCAGATAAGTGTTTTCCCTTAAAGGTGTAGTTGTTAAGATTTTTCATCACCACATCAGTACATAGCCATGACAGATCAGTAGATACTGGAAAAACATGCTATGGTTGGATTATCCCACTTTAATGTATCTGGTCGACGTGTATTACTGTTTGAAAATAAAAAAATTTGCAGGAAGACTGAGTTATATAGGATCCAGCTTGTTCTATTTAACATAAAACTACAACTAGACACATTACCTTTTTTTTTCCTTCACTAAAATTATGAGGTTTAGTCCCTGTAGAGAATGTGTTATGTATTTTCACTTTGAAACTCAATATAACACACAACTGTTGCTAATTCTTTAGATTATCTGCTCGTCATTTTCTTACAGCCGACTTCATCTGATATCCTGACAATGGATGCTAACATGGTAATAGATTGTAATAAAGCAGGAGTATAAGGCAAAAATAAAGATATCAAAAGGAAAAAACTTTGCATTTTCAAGCAGATAATCATGATAAAAAGGTTCTGCACACTTCATCTGATTTACAAAAATGGTTCTTTAAAGAACTGTCTATTGAAAGGTTAGGGATTCAAAAGGTGTTTTTCTTACGGAATCGCAACCTTTTGAACTGTGCAGCTAGAAATAATGTCTATGTTTCATGATTAGTCGTCATTTAACCTGGTTTGTTTTGGCAGTTCATTGTTTCTGGCTCAGTCATAGTCAGAATGAACTCAGTCATAATCTGGCTGAGTTCAGTCATTGACTCGTTTGATAGAATGATTAAAGTTAACTTCACCGCCACACTAAGACCGATCACGATTGTAGCAGAACTGGCCTTCCACTCCTTCAGCACCTCCACACCTCAGGTTAAAGGTTCTAAGCTCCCCGGTTTGTGTCGCCCTCACCACACCGTCATAATTCTTTAATAAGTACTAATGAAATTCCAGATTCGAAATGATGAGACTTGTCTTATCTCCATGATAAACTAGCCTCTACGGTACATCAGCACTGAGCATTATAATTATTTTTTATCAAATAGTGCAAGGCTTAAATGGGCAGTGTTTTAATCCTAAATTAAGAACCGACTATCAACACATTCTTGAATTATTCAGGCCAACTCTGAAAAAATCTGTACCAGGAAACTACAACATGGATGACAAATGTTCATGATGCATTTTGGATGACTGCATACACAAGAAAATGAGTCACGTTAGTCCAGGCAATTAATTTCCCATTTCAATTTAGCCTTTGTTTATTGTTACTTTGGCCCTATGTGATTGTGAAACCTCCTTATTCATGTAGTATGTCACAAATTCATTAGTAAACCAATTTGTTAACGTAAACAGATATATTAACTCAACTTTGAAACTCAGATGCAACAAATGGTGTTTAAATTCAGTGCTCCCTGATTGTAAATTGCCTCTAAAATTGCCTTTTACTGTTATTTCAAGGTGAAATTGTCTTTTAACTGCAGGTAAACAAAAAAAACAAAAAACAAAAAAAAACAACCATCAGACATGAGCCTTAATCGGCCAATCTTGTTAATAAGCTAAATGTCCTGCTTTAAAGGAAGACATGATTATAAAACAGTACAACAAACAAACAAGCAAGCAAGTACTACTGAGACTGTTTAAAAATTCAACATTAAAATGGAATATCAATGTGGGAGAAGCCTGTATTTATTTCTAAAGTGCTGCCCTCCAGATTATATTTGTACACAAAGCTCTACAAAAACAAAATACAGATATTTTTAAATTTCTTTAAACTGAAGCCAGAGTATAAACTAAAAGTATGTGATTTCTGCAAAAGCTGAAATCAAGTGGTAAACATAACATTAAGAAATTCAAGTAAAACTAATGGTCATGCTCATATTACAAAATTCCATATGAACCATTATAAAATCCGCTGACGTGATCCAGTATTGTGGGCAATGCATCAACGTAAACATGCTGAAAACACAAAAGACACTTTCTTCCATCCATCTTCAATAACTTTACACTCAAGATAACTTGTATCCTACAAAAACAGCTCCAACCTTGTTATGGAAATTAGACTGAAAAGAACAGCCCACTTTAAACTCCTTGTTCTCATGAACCAAGACATTTCCCCATTTCCATCCAGATGTCCCGTCCTTTGTTGCTCCCACTAGGGCTGAACAATCTGGGGAAGATATCTTTATTCCAATTTTTCTAACCAGTTACCACTCTTTCAACTTGTACTTTCGATATAAAAACAATTCATTGTTCTTCCCTATGTCTCCTAATGCACTTCCATGTTGCCTGCTGTCTGCTCTTGGTTAGTTTCAATGCTGTGCATTCTGAATACACTTGACAATAAACCTAACTTGAACTTAAGTAGCTAATGGAGTACAAGAAAAAGGTATTAAAGCATCAAATCTCTGACTGAAATGAAAAAAGTCTACCATTATTTGGCATTATAATCATTAGCATAATGCACTAGGGTTGGACAATATGACAGTGTGCGTCATTACTGTAATTAATCACGACGTGCTAATATATTATGGATGGTGTCCGTGCTTAAAACACTGAAAAACAGCACAATTCATTATGGAGAGCATACTTAGTCCAGTTAAACTGAAATTTTGATATGTGTGTAAAATGTTTCTTAAGTGTTTGATAGCATATTTTAAATGTTGCACCACTGGTGCTTTTTCCTTTGTTACCAAACTAAACTGTGATCATACTACATTATGCCAAAATTCTATAATGAGCAGGTCTTTGCAAACATATTGGGCCAGTCTGGGTTTCTGTGACCCAGTTTAACCAATAGCTCAGACCACACAGACTTTTTAAATGGTAAATATTATTTGCCTTGCACTTTAGACCGAGACTAGGATTTATCCATTTTCAGAAAACCAGCCCATTGCATTTTGCATGATTTATTTATAAGTAATGTGAAAAATAAACAAACCTCAGTACTACAGTGGTGCTTGAAAGTTTGTGAACCCTTTTATATATTTCTGCATAAATATGACCTAAAATTTAATCAGATTTAACAAGTCCGAAGAGTAGACAAAAATAACCCAATTAAACAATAAAATTGATCAATTTTACGTATTTTATGTAAATTACGATCTGTGAGTGGCAAAAGCATGTGAATCTTCGTTTTCAGAATTTGGTGTGAACCCTTTGGGCAGCAATAACTACAACTGAATGTTTCCTGTTCGGTGCATATGCCTGGGGGAATTTTAGACCTTCCTCGCTACAGAACAGCTTCAACACTGGGGGGAAGGTGGATTTCTGCACATAAATTGCTTAAGGCGCTTTCATGACATTTCAATTGACTTAGCTTTATTCTTCTTCAACCACTCTTTGGTAGACTTGTGCGCTTAGGGCTGTTGTCTTGCTCCATGACCCAGTTTTCTCTTGAGATTCAGTGGCCAGACATCCTGATATTTTCCTGTAGAATTCAGAGGTGTAATTCAGAAGTAACTGTTCAATCAAACCGGTCCACATACAGCAAAACAGGCCCAAACCATGATACTACCACCACCATGCTTCACAGATGGGATGAAGTTCTTATGATGGAACACAGTATTTTTTCTCCAAACACACATTCTATTGACATTTTTCCAATGGCCTCCTGGCTTATCCATGTTGTCCATGTATCGAAGCAGCAATGCTCTTTTCGGAAAGCAGCGTCTTTTTCTTTGCAGCTCTGCCTTGCACACCAAATGCTTCTGTGTTCTCCTGACGACAGACGCATGAACGTTAACATTAGCCTAGATGAGAGTGGCCTTTAGTCGCATACAAGTTACCCTGGGTTCCTTTATGTCTGTGACGGCTGTTACAAGCTTTGCTCTTGGAGTTTTGTTGGTCAACCACTGCTGGGGAGGGTAACAATGGTCTGGAATTTCCTCCGTTTGGAGTTAGAGATGGCTTTTCCAGTCTGATGAACATCCACAGCTCTTTTTCTGAGGTCCTCAGAAATCTCCATTGTTTGTGCCATGACATACATCCACAAAGGTGTTGATCAGACTTGTAGATCCTTATGTTCTTTGTGTTCATA
The DNA here is from genome assembly GCA_037577275.1 of Bryconaethiops microstoma. NCBI lineage: Eukaryota > Metazoa > Chordata > Actinopteri > Characiformes > Alestidae > Bryconaethiops > Bryconaethiops microstoma. The sequence goes on from JBBJLS010012111.1 coordinate 4,218, forward strand.
CAGGGCACCCACCCACATCTGATTGTCATCCCACTGACTGAAAATACCCTTAAACCGCTACCCCTAGAAGGTCACAGATTTTTGCCCCTCACAAATCTGTAATACTGGATCATTTTCTTCAAATAATGCCTCATTTGGTTAACTGTGTTCTCTCTATCCACTTGTAAGATTTGTATGAAAATCTGATTATATTTCACATCCTAAAAGTAGATAAAGCACCACTATAACTACGTAGTTTCAATTTTTGTAAACTCAAGACCAACGGTGTGAAAGTAAGCACTGATGTTGCGTATTTGTGTACATTACTGTAATACAATTTAGTAGTGTGTAGTGTTTTTTTTAAGCATTGCAAAAGTTTTGTGAGATGATGTCCACTGGCTTGTGTAAGTGTAGGGCGTGTGCTGGTTCTATGGCTTCAGCCTGGACTATGAAGGCGTCCATTTCCTGAATTTCATTTCATCAGTCTACAGCATTCTTAGTTATTTGATCATGCAGTGCGGTGCCACTGCACATAAGTCACAGTACACATTTTTTCCCCCCTCTATAGTGATGAGAGGTGAGGATGAGGAGAGTAGGGCTGGCCCAAATAGCGTTTTACAGGCTTTTGAATGTCCGTTGGTATTTCTGAAGGGCTATGCTCATTCTCAAAATCACTCAATTCGCTCATTCTCAATATAGTAGCAATCACTGTCCTTTCCGAAGGCCTTTGAAACGTAATGAATTGGGCCAGTCCTAGAGAGAAGTGATAAAGTTCCCCAAAACAGCTGAGGCTTGGATTGAATGAAAAGGTTATTCTATAGCTTGTGTTGCACCAGTACTATCACCTTTCACCTAGTGAGAAAGTAGCATAATAATACTTTTCACTCTTGTAACACCATGCCTGTCCTGACATTTAGCAGTGTAATACCTTGCTAAAAGCTTGCTAGGTTTGCACAGTGTCCAAGTTTTCCCATTTAATACACCGTCTGTCTCCACGGAAATTTAGTGTAATTTCTAGGTCTTCTTTAGGGTTGCAGTCCTCCCAGATGAGTCGTTAGTTATTATATCATTTATATTTACAGAATACAGCCTGAGCTTAACTTTCATAAGGTGCTGAAGGTTAGTTCATACCAACATGACAGTGTACGTAGGACAGGTGGCCAGGGGTTCTCCGAGGGTTACTGCAAATATCAAAAAGCAACAACATGTGAACATAACGCAACTATACACAAGACAAACTCTGAACCTCTCTTCCCAGCACACATGAACATGTGCAGTTACTGAGGGAAAGGAATGTTAGATGTATGGGCAGGAATGAAGAACACTGCGACGCATGAGGCTTGCACAGTGTGGATGAAATGTTCTGGGTGTGCAGAAAAGCGCCTGGCCTGTGATATGACATATAATGAAAAAAGCAGCATAGTCTCTCCTCTGGATATCTAAAAAAAAAATCAATCAAACAAACAGAAATAAAAAAGGAAAACATGTACGTCCTATACTTAAAAGTCTTCTATGACGCTATCTGGTTGAACTGAGTTTGATTGGCCCACATCTAACCTCACCAGAGTCGTCTCATCCTGTACAGTCATCACAAGTTGCTTCCAAGAGACGAATAAAATCTATGTATCTCTATGAGCAGCAGTAAATACTTCCATGTTCCTTCATGAGCTGTAAGCGTGTTAGGCGTTGTTCCTCTCGTTTGAAGTTTCTGATCTTTATCCTTGATCGTGTAGTGTAGTGGATATTTCCTCTTAGTGAATGTTACTCCTTTCCTCCATCTTACAGCACAAAGATGCAGGTTCTGCTTTCCACTGTAATTCCCTGGTCCTTTTGCTTTAGATGGGGTGAAGTCTTCTCTATGTGCAGTGTGTGCATTGACATTTGCTTTCCTTCTTAAAACAAAACACTCTGTCGGCGGGACTTCCCCTGGGCTGAAAGACAGACAAAGAGGAGCAGAGAGAAAGACAAATGAATACTGACACAGTTATCTTACTACTTTAGTATCTTACACACTTCGTAAAATATTTTACTTTCTTTCTCATTCTAGTCATTCCCTTTGGAACAAAAGGAATGGTCAGATAAAAACCAGACTGCATACATTTAAAAACTAAATTAAGCCGTGCTCCAATTTCCATCATAGAAAATGAGCATTTACTCGACAGTGACAGTATGTATTAACGTCAGGATATGCTTGAATGGACTAGAAGTACTGTGCTGTATATGTAAATATATAATCCAAGGAAAAAAATATATATTTTTTTCCTGGTTATTGCTTATGCACATTTTACACAGACACACTACTGCAAATTGCAAGTCACTATTGTTCTATACACTATTAACCACACTTGATTCAAAATTCCAAACAAAACAATGTTTGGAGAAAATGTAAAAATAACACATATAAATAATTTATTATACCTTGGAAATGTGAAACTACACAACACTGAGTTCACTCACTCACTCACTCACTCACTCAGTCACTCAGTCACTCAGTCACTCAGTCACTCAGTCACTCACTCAGTCACTCAGTCACTCAGTCACTCACTCACTGAGGCGTTTCTTATTTTTACACAGCTCACACTGCAATAGTTCAGAAAACAATAGACACCTGTGGATTTTACACACCCGCACGCACACGCACGCACACACGCACGCAGGCACGCACGCAGGCACGTGCACGCACACTGCCACAAATTGTACAGTGAACAGAAAAAAAGGGAAAAATGGTCTCTTATTTTTTTCCAAGGCTGTATATAACATCATCAACCTTTACCTAGTGTAACTAATCATTCCTGAATTAGATGAAATAATGGGTTCTCCAGGGGGCTTTTCTAGGAACATGCACCCCAGCCGGTTGCCTAGGACAGGACTGTCAGGGGGGTGTGTGTTACATTATCTACTTCATAGAATAAAGGCAACTAGAAAATGTTCCAGCTAGACTAATAAAGATCATTAGTAACTTTATGTACTAAAAGTTATAAATGCTCACACATTTGCAAGTGCAAATTTTTTAACCTTACACAATCTTAAATCCTGGATGCAGCCAGAAATGCCGCAAATGCCGCAAATACTGCAGGAGACCTGTTGGAACCCGCATGGACCCAAGATTCACCCAGAAAACAGTCAAGGTTGGTGGAGGAAAAATCATGGTTTGGGGTTACATTTTTTGGCTAATAAAGGTACCAGTCATTGACAAAAGTCTTTTCACATAAGGACACAGTAATTTAAAAAGGCATATAACTTTATTTCTAATCAATCAATTGGTAGAATAAATGGATCAATTTAATGCCAAGGGCTTTCACATTAATAACTGGATACAAAATGAAACAGTGAAAAAGTGTCCTGATGTTCACAGCTTGTTAAAGTCCATAACACCTGTTTTATGGACTTGTTAAAGTAACACCTGCATTATTGAGCATGTCTGGGGTGAGATGAAGGAGGAGCTTGGAAGATGAAACCAAAGAATCTCGACGAACTCTGGGAGTCCTGAGACTGCTTTCTTCATCATTCCAGATGACTTTATCAACAAGTTATTTCAGTCACTGCCAAGACGTATGGATGCGGTCCTCCAAGCTCATGGAAGTCATACATGCTATTAATTCTTTTTTCCAAGGCACCATGACGTTATGTTCTGATGTTACTGCAGCATGTATTCTAAATATGTATAATTTCTACATTATTTTTGTATATGACAAGACTATTGTCAAGTCAAAATTGGACTTTCCTGTCCTAGTTAAATGATACAACTCAATGAATGATGCAAAACTTTATTTTGGTATAATGAGCATAATCTAGAGGGCTTTGCCTTTCTTATAAGCAATTTCTGATTACAACTAATTAACTACAAGTCAAGTTAGTATTTGTTGTTCCTACAACTTGGTTAAGTGACGAGACTTTTGCCAGGAATTGTACATTTGTTCTGTGTTGGAATAAATAGAAAATAAGCAATAGCAGATAGTGTACTCAGCCAATGCAACAACTCGCACCTATTTAAGCATTTTTATTCAATCTTAAAGCTTTTACTGTTATGATCATTTTACAATTGTATTATATCATTCTATAATACTGTTATGATCAGTTTATCATTAAAAAAAATCACAATATACATGATTTAATTACCTCCAATGATTCTGCTTCTTCAGTTACTCCTCTGTATACATCCAATCTCTCCTCCTCTGTTAGAAAAGGCAATCCCTTAAAGCGAGGACCCAGGGCAGAAGGATCTTCTTCTCTGACTCACTGGTGTACCTGTTCATGAGATCTGTTCTGACAGCATTCTTGATCTTGTGAATCATGGTTGAGTCTCTGATGGTTTCTGTCATGTTTTGGAGAAGTTGTGTGATGAGAGGAGCAATGAGAGAGACTTTTCAGACATCAGCGTGGTCGCATCCTTCATTGGCTTTAATGCACTCACATCGTCTGACTCTCCTCTTCAAACTTCTGGTGAAAGCATGGTGGCACAAGTTGCAGGTTGCTGTTTCAGAAACCTCTGGATCATGTTGTATGAACTGTTCCACCTTGTTGAAACATCAGTAAACCTCATTAATTATTTTTAATTAAACCACAGGAAACAGTGTTTTTTATACCTGACCTTAGCTTTAGTGTCTTTTTATGAGTCTGCTGTGTGTTTTGTTTGCTGTCTGTGTTAAACCACTTTTTGTCCCTCTTTCTGCCCCTTAGCCATGACATCTGAGACTCTCTCTCTGACACACATTTCGAAGGTGACATGACTATCCTCTCTCTCTTCACATTTATTACAGACAGAGGAGACTTGAGCACAAAAATAGTTTTTTTTAAACGATCAATACTCGGGCCCTGATCATCTAATTTATTAGCTGTGTACTAGCGCAATGAAGCGGGGCAATACACAGCCTTGGAGGAGAAGTGACTCCAAGTAATGGGTTGAATAAACATAATTATTGTTATTCTTAAGAACAATAGTTAATTAGCATTAACAAATTAACATTTCAAACTTTTCATTTGTTTTTTTGTTTTTTAAGTAGCACCAAACTTGACGTTTATGTGTTATGTTATTAGAGTATTATGTACTCTGTCTAAAAGGTCAAGTGAAGTGCCAGAGCTTTTTGCCTGAACATAAAACAATAACATGCTGGCAGGGTTGTTGATGCTCATCAGGCTGAAAAAGATTTCACCAATTCACAGGAAGATAGATTGCGTACAAATGGAGGAAATTTAAGATCCCTGTTATCCTCCGCAGGAGTGGTCGACCAACTAAGATCACTCCAAGACCAAGGCAGATAATAGTTGGCCAGGTCACAAAGCACTCTAGGGTAACTGCAAAACAACTGAGGGCCTCTTTTGCACTGGCTAACTTTAATGTTCATGAGTCCACCATCAGGAGAACACTGAACAACAGTAGTGTTCATGGCAGGGTTGCAAGGAGAAAGCCACTGTTCTCCAAAAAGAGCAGTTCATGTGAAGAAACCCACCAACATCCCAGAGCTGAACCTGTTCTGTAAGGGTGAATGGACTAAAATTCCTCGAAGCCAATGTGCAGGACTCATCAACAATTACCAGAAATGTTTGGTTGCAGTTATTGCTGCAAAAGGGGGTCACACCAGATACTGAAATGAAAGGTTCAAATACTTTTGCCACTGACTGATATATTGAAGTTGAAGTTGAGGTTTATTATCATATGCCGGAGGGCAGGAAAGTAAAAAGTGGCAGTGCAGGGTGGCTGGGGTCCTTCATGATGCGCTTAGTTTTTCTGAGACAGCGCATGTTGTGAGTGTCCGTTATTGCAGGGAGTGGTGTGCCTATGATCCTCTGGGCTGTTTTCACCACCCTCTGAAGAGCCTTCTTGTCCTGAGCAGTGCAGCTAACGTACCAAGATGCAACACTCCCCATGAGGATGTACTCCACAGCACACCTGTAGAAACTATAGAGGACAGAGGTAGACACTCCAGAATTCTATAGGCACCTGAGGAAGTGCAGTCATTAGTGGGCTTTTTTTGGTGACCACTGCTGCATGTTCTGAGGACTTGAGGTTGGCACTGAGGGTGACCCCAAGGAGCCTGAAGCTGCTGACCCTCTCCACAGCACCTCCTTCGATGTAGATTGGGGAATGAGCCGCATCCTGCCTCCGAAAATCCAATACTATCTCCTTAGTTTTGCTGACGTTGAGAGAGAGATTGTTTTCCTGACAACACTCTGCCAAGAGTCTCACCTCCTCTCTGTAGTCTCGTCGTTGTTGCTGATCAGGCCCACAATTGTGGTATCATCAGCAAACTTGATGATGGTGTTGGAGCTGTGTCTGGACACACAGTCGGGTGTGAACAAGGAGTACAGCATTGGGCTCAGAACACTTCCTTGTTGCGTACCAGTGTTGAGGATTCTTGTGGTGGAGGTGTTTTTGCTGATCCTCACATGCTGCGATCTGTTGGTGAGAAAGTCCAGAACCCAGTTACACAGAGTAGCACTGAGTCACACCCAGACACCCAGCAGCTTCTTGATCAGCTTGGAGGGGATAACCGTGTTAAATGCAGAGCTGAAATCCACAAACAACAGTCTGGCATAGCAGTTCTTATTGTCCAGGTGAGCCAGGGTGGTGTGAATGGTATGTGAGATGGCGTCTTCAGTGGCTCTATTGTAAGGGTATCCAAATTGAAGGGGGTCCAGAGTGGTCAGTATGGAGCTCATGATGTGTCCCATTACCAGCCTTTCAAAGCACTTCATTGTGATGGAGGTTAGTGCAACAGGCCGAAAGTCATTAAGGCAGCTGGCTTTGTTTTTCTTGGGAACTGGGACAATGGTGGTGTTTTTGAAGCAGACGGGGACAGTTGAGCTTTTCAGGGAGGTGTGAAAAATGTCTGTAAAGACAGCAGACAGCTGCTCACTGCACACCTTCAATACACAACCTGAAATTCCGCCTGGACCGGCAGCTTTGCAGATGACTCTGTTAAAGCTCTTTCTCATGTCCACAACAGACACGGTGAGAGTGACGTAATGCGGCGCTGCCGGAGCTTGCTCCACTTTAGACTCCACTTTACTGCTGTACTCCCGTTTCGCGCTCCTGATGGCTTTCCAGAGATCATACCCGCATTTCTTGTACAGGTCCGAGTCTCCGGACTGGAAAGCACGCATGCGCTCCCAGAGCTTACGGCAGATGTCAGCGTTGACCCAGGGTTTCTGGTTGGGGAATGTCCAGACGGTTTTAGTGGGTATGCATTCCTCCATGCAGGTCTTAATGAAATCAGTGACCACAGTGGTGTACTCATCTAGGTCAGAGGATGAATCTCTGAACATGTCCCAGTCCACACAATCAAAGCAGTCCAGAAGCTTCTCCACTCCCTCATGTGTCCAGCGCTCCCCGCGCTTTAGTCTCTGCTTGTAAGCAGTCTGTAACAGCACCACGCTGTGATCTGAGTTGCCCAGGTGCTCGTGAGGCAGAGAGTGGTATGCTCCCCGATGTTCTATGTAGCAGTGGTTGAGCGTATTGGCACCCAGAGTGGAGCAAGAGACATGCTGGTGGTATTTCGGGTACACACTTCTAAAATTCCTGTTAAAGTCCCCTGAGACAATGAACAGTCTGTCTGGCTGCGCATTCTCATGACTGGTGATTAGCTGGTAGAGTCCACTCAGAGCATGCTGTGTGTTCCCCTGTGGTGGAATGTAAACCGACGTCAGAAACACCGTGCTGAACTCTCTTGGCAAATAGAATGGCCGGCACTTGATCAGCAGGTACTCGAGGTCCGGAGTGCAGTTTAGTGAAATTATTTCCACGTTTGTGCACCACAAGTTGTTGATGAGAAAGCACACGCCACTCCCTCATTTCTTCCCCGAAGTCTCTGTCCGACGGATTGTGAACCCCTCCGGTTGGACTGCATGGTCCGGAATGCTCGCGGTCAGCCACGTCTCGGTGAAACTGAGGACACAGCAGTTCCTCAGCTCTCATTGCAATTGAAGTCTTCCTCCGAGATCGTCCAATTTGTTGTCCAAAGACTGGACATTTGCCAGGAAAATGCTGGGCATCGGTGATCGTAGTCCACGCCAATTCACTCTGACTTGCACCCAAGCCCTTCGGCCTCGTCTCCGCTCACACGTCCTCCGGGTGCCCCCAGCTGGGTCAAGATGGCAAATGTGCTCGCGGGTGAGTAGCGATATCACTTCAGGGTCTAAAACACCAGTATTTGCATATTGTTCGCCAATTGTTAGGAGCGTTTGTCTATCATACTGGAATATGCTACTCTGGCTGTAAACTAGACATTAAAAACAAGACAATAGACACAAAAACACGCAGTTCTGCGGAGAGTGATCGCCGAGTGAACTGAAATAATATTACAACATGTAATATTGGATCATTTTCCTCAACAAATGAATGACCAAGTAAAATATTTTTGTCATTTATTTAACCGGGTTCTCTTTATCTACTTTGAGGATTTGTGTCAAAATCTGATGATGTTTCAGGTCGTATTTACGCAGAAATGTAGACAATTCTAAAGGGTTCACAAACTTTCAAGCACCACTGGATGAAGGCCAGAAAAACACAAATGCAGAGAAACACAAATGCAGAGAAAAAATGGGCAGCAAAACACACAAGATTTATAAATGTACTTCAAAACTTCAAGCCAAGGTCAGTTATAAAAAAAGAGACATGTCCAACTGTTTTTATGGTTTAATTAAAAACAATCACCCCGTGAATGCAGCTACATGCTCTTTCAGCCATCCTTGATCAAAATGACTTGGTAAGAGCCCCGGCCCCACTTTGGATAAAAGCTTCTGCCAGATGAATGTAATGTAATAGAAAAAATTAAGGGCTAGAACTAAGTGATAGAAAATATGTGGAGTAAATATATATACATAATATAAACATTACAAGTAAACAAGATCTGAAGTGTGCAGGTGTATGTACTGTAAAATGCAGTGTGCTAGTTTGCTGTTGATGTATGTAGGTGTTGATGTAGGTGGTGGTGGTAGGATACTTGCCTCTGCACCAAGAGGTCGTGTGTTCGAATCCTACCTCCAGCACACCACCACTGGGTTCCTGAGCAAGACCCTTAACCCCAAGTTGCTCCAGGAAGACTGTCCTCTGTTGTTAGGGAATGGAAGTCGCTTTGGATAAAAGTGTCTGCTAAATGCCGTAAATGTAAATGTAAATGTAAACGTAGACATGAATAACAGATGGCAAGTACGATACAGTGGAGTTAGTGAGATAGAGAGTTCAGTTTGCGTTATAATGAATGGTTAAAAGTTGTCATGGCATGTCCTGATTAAGGACATGTGGTTGTGCTGGAGACAAAACCACCAACTCTCACCATACATGGTCTGTCTGTGAGGAAAAGTGAATAAGACTTTTAAAAATCTTCATGGTTACCAATTTTAGTGTAAAAGGTTGGTTATCATTCAGGCATGAGGGCTTACTATCCTTTTGTAATGGGACAATAGTGGATCTTTTTAAGCATGTTGGCACCACAGACTGAGCAGGAGACTCATTGAAGAGGTGAAGCTAGCGTTAACAAGATTAGGCTCAAAAAGGGGGAACACTTCTCCTAAGAACACATAAAATTAATTGCCAAATGCAATGTGTATATTTGGATCTGTGTGATGTGTGTGTGTACAGTTTTTAATTCAGTTCTGATTTAGCAGTTCTGGTTGGGGCATGTGGTGATGGTCTTGGTGGCATCTATGCACTTGCACTTTTGTTAATAAGCGGAAAGTAAGCATGCTGCTAATCTGAGTAGCCTTGTCCAGAACATTGCTGGTGAGCCATGTGGAGTTGTGGAGTTTTTCCAGAAGTCAAATCCTTGAGGTAAGTTTCTTGTTTATATCTTAGACATCTGTGCAGAAATTTTGTGGGAGTCAGTTATAACAAGTGCGAAATGCACTACTTTTGAATTATTTAATTTTGTGTATAACAATGCAATTAATGATAAAAAATTTTAATCGATGCCCAGTATTAGTTTTAACATAGGCTCCATGGAAAAAACATTGTTGTATGTATCTTTTCTTCCCAAATAATTGCTAAATATATTTATATAATCATAAATTAATCATTGCTCTCTCTCTCTCTCTTCCCATTTTAAGTGAGCTGAAAGGAGTGATGGGAAACGTAGTTTGTGAGCTCGATGTAAACACTGTCGAAATTTCATAACATAGTGTTGAGTCCCTAATATGTCCAAAATATGGAAAATCAAACTTTTTTTGTGATGTCAAGAAATTGTCTTTGCATATCAAGTAGCAAAAGTGAATAAGATCCTTTATTGCACTTTATGTCACATGGGGAAGGAGGGGCAGGCGCGGATTTCCATTTCTACTTAAACTTTATTCAAGCACATAAAGAAGGCACGAGGGCCAAACACACTCGAAGACTGAATGGGTGTAAACTCCAGACATAGAAGACGGACAAAAGATGTTCGACCGACCCAGGGATAGAACACTGGGGTGGTTAAATATACACATGACACAGACAGGAACCACGACAGCTGTACTTAAAAAACATGAAATCAGACACTGTGAACACACAGACACAACTTCAAAACAAGAATCCTACATATAACATCTAGTGGCCACTGACCAGGGACATCACACAGAGGCCATTTAAGCTCCTAATTCAGTGCTGTTTTAAAACATAAAGAACAAAATGTAATAAACCAGAGATCAGCAATCACAATACTGTTTTTTTTTGTCTTATTTTAATTGCTGACACAATCACACTACTGTTCTTAAGTTTTATTATTATTTTTTTTTCTATAGCCACAATAGGTGCTGCTTCTCCTCAGAGTTCATGCTGATTTTCGGGACCACACCAACATCAAAACATCCATTAATATCCCTATTAGTGCACATGTATAAAACTTTGTGATCAGTTGACATATAAAAAGGAAATTTATGGTCCCAGAATCATTACGGTCTCTTAGTGCACTGCTAAATGAACTGATGAGAAAGACACATAATGAAATGTGGTTACTAAGTATAACACACTGCATTCATACAGTTTGACAGGCTGGAAATCATACAGACTCTTACATGGTTCTGTAGGTTTTATCAAGCGCATTATTCCAGCTGTACAGAAAGACAAGATGTTTCATTCCCACAGTTCTGTGTGATACTGTGAGTTGAGTCTTTGTCTGCATGCAAGTAGCAGATGAATACTGTTCACTCCTGCAGACACTTCTTGTTTTTTAAAGAACCAGGTGCTGCAGCTTGCTGTATAAACCCTATGTAAGGTTCCTAGATTTTTTTTTGAGAATTATTAAACATGATTAACACAGATCTGTTAAGTGTGTCATTGTTTGTAAAATAATGAGCTCTAATGTCATATCAAATTCAGTAATTAAGTAAAAATATGACTGTCAATATTTGCGGCATTTAGCTGACGCTCTTATCCAGAGGGACGTACATCAGTGCTCAAGTAGTTCACATCTGTTTCTAAAACCTGTAAAACTAAACTTAAATCAACGTCCACTATTCAACCAAGTTACTGTACGCTTGGTACACCTAAACAACACCTGTCAAACAATACCTAAACAACACGTTATTGGATATCTCTGACGTCACTTCCTGTTTTGCAGCTGGTGCTTCTCAGCGTGCTCTTAGCGTGTTTGTGTTTGTACTTCTGTTTTAGCCG
>JBBJLS010012172.1:0-15779 GCA_037577275.1 Bryconaethiops microstoma
CTTCCACGAAATCGCACCTGACGGCTCCGCCTGCTTTGGTTTGTGTGTGTGTGTGTGTGTGTGTGTGTGTGTGTGTGTGTGTGTGTGTGTGTGTGTGTGTGTGTTTTTATTTTTTATTATATAGCTGCTATATACTGTACTAAAATTCCAGTACACAAGTGTGCACATTCATGTTACGTACTTGTGAGTATGTTGACTGACGCTGAACTTTAAATTAGCTTTTGGGATTTCTAGTTCAATAACAAGTTCAATATTTCAATAATTCAATTTTCTTCTCTCCGCTTCTCTTCCTTTACTTTCCTTTCTATTCCCTCAGTTTTAAATTTGTGTGTATTCCATGTTCAGATCTACTCATTAAACACAATCATCCTCTTTCTAGGAGTCTTATTCTCTATGCTTCTTTTTATCTTGTTCTTTTTTTTCCCCTTTCATTGGTGTGTGTATGTGTTTGTGTCTGTGTGTGAAGGGTTCTGGTTGGATGACTTTATGATGCCTAATTATTCTTTATTTCCAGCATGATTTTACAAAGGAACCAGATCAGTTAAACACTTTTACAGACTGTCACACATACACGTGCATGCGTATGTGTGTGTCCAGACCAGCAGTTTCTCCTCTGTTTATATGTGTTCGTGTTGTTTATATTTGTGTTCCTTGCTGTGTTTGTGTACAGATATTAATGAGTGTGAGCTGAGCGATAAGCTGTGTCGGAATGGACAGTGTGTGAACATGATTGGACGCTACCAGTGCTCCTGCAACACCGGCTACAAATCCACTGAGGACCATCTCTCCTGTATTGGTGAGATGCTCAAACAGTGCGACTCTTTCTGACTGCTGTTTTAATCTACTCCAGCTAATGTCGTTGTTTATAACTGGAAGTACAGCTGAAGTGAATAGAATAGAGTAGAAAGCTATTTTTGTCATTGTATAGCTTTGTATACAAGGGAATTGGAGTGCTGCCCCAAGTTTTGTACATTATAAACACAAGTACTATCAACACAAATAGTCATAAAAAGCTATAAAATCTATAGCTGACGTATTGGTATTAGTAACACTGCTGGCTGGGGGTTTCAATATCTACTGGAAAAAAGATATGACACTGTAACTATATTATCAATTTTGGAATGCCTCAGAATGTGGTACAATCCACCGTCTCTCTCACTCTCTCTCCCTCTGTCTCTCTTCCTCTCTCTGTCTGTCTTTCTCCCTCTGTCTCTCTTTCTCCGTCTCTCTCCTTCTCTTGCCATCTCTCTCTCTCTCTCTCTTTCTCTCTCTATCTCCTTCTCGCTCTCTTTCTCTCTCTCTTTCCTTCTCTTTCCCTCTTTCTTTGAACCATCTCTCTCTCTCAGACATTGATGAGTGCACCATTCTGAATGGAGGCTGTGAGACCACATGCACAAACTCAGAAGGAAGTTACGAGTGTAGCTGTCGACATGGATACGCTCTGATGCCGGACCAGCGCAGCTGCACTGGTCAGAACACACTGCCTCTTCTGCCAGACACACGTGCACACGCACACACATGCACACATACTGATTCCTTAGAATTTATAAATGATTTAAATCTGTTTAAAATGGCTTTTGTGTTTCTTTGAGTGTGTTTGAATTTCTATTGCAAATTATTTTGCTAATTTTAGCAGCTTGTGATTTTGTGTGTGTGTGTGTCTGCAGATATCGATGAGTGTGAAGATAGTCCTGATATCTGTGATGGGGGCCAGTGCACCAACATCCCAGGAGAGTATCAGTGTCTCTGTTTTGACGGTTTCATGTCTTCTGAAGATATGAAGACATGTTTGGGTAACTTAACATACACACACACACACACACACACACACACACACACACACATATATGGACACACAGTTCTGTTTATTGCCCACACTGTTGCTATTGTAACAACACCATCTATCCAGGTAATTTTGTTTCTCATTCCTGTGTTTGTGATATGACAGTGATGTTAGAAATCTTTACAAATGTGTTTATTTGAATAAGATTTATTTGTATATACAGTACTATGCAAATGTCTTGAGCCACCCCATATTTCTTCATATTTTGCTTCCAAAGATCCAAACTTTCTTGTATTTTTAATGTAGTCTTAAGGAACAGGTCTCTTGCAAAGACTTACATTTTCAGGCCAGTCCCCAAACCTGACCATTTTTTTTTTCTCCATACTTGAACTATGTATGAATCTTTCAGACATAACAAAGCACATCTAACTTAAGGCTTGAACCAGTGAAGAAATGGGTCCAGATGACCAGGCGGTGATCAGTATAATGGTGGTGCTGATTGCTGAGCGGTTGGAACACCTTTATCTAGACTCCTTGTATCTTTCGGCACTTTGCAGCCTGTCACAGTAAAACATTTGTTCCCATTTTTTTCATTTAATCTGCTCAGTATTCCAAAGATAGAACAGAAAATAGGCATAAAATAGTATTTATGCACCAACAACGTGATTCCAAGCAAAAAAAAAAGAAGTGAGGTGTGGCTCAACACATTTATCAAGTACTGTATTTTTTCTAAATTGTTTGTTGTATGTTTAAGATGTGGACGAGTGTCAACTGAACCCTAATATCTGTCTGAGTGGAAAGTGTGAAAACACAAAAGGCTCGTTCATCTGCCACTGTGAGCTGGGCTACTCCGTCAGGAAGGGCACGACCGGCTGCAGAGGTGAGTCAACTGTCCACACACACACTCTAATGTTGTCAAAAAAGTCGATTCTCAGATACTAATCAATACAAAAATTTAGTATCGTGTTCGATGTCAATTAGCACTGGTATCGATACTTAAATGCCAGTTTTGCATCTGCCGGTTCATGGAAATCGGCGGCAGACTACAACCATTTTCAACAGGCATTGCAGTGGACAGACCCTCTCCCGGCTACCTGGAGGACCCAATGTTTACATGACAGCTGGCTCAGGACTCATTTAAATGTGCGTGCCACTTTTTTTCCTCCGTAGAGAGCCTGGGGGAGCTTTGGGGCTTTGGAGGCCCGAGGCTCCCCCCCTGGCTCTCTATGGGGGGAAAAAAAGTGGCACGCACCTTTAAATAAGTCCTGGGCCTTTTTGCCCCGTAGCCGAGGAACAACTTAGCACTGTGAAATTTTACACGGACACTCAGCTCCTCCAAGCCTATCAAACATTGCCGGTGGCGAAGCTCTCCTCCCCACAGAACCGGTGCATTGGTCCCGTGAGCACGGACTTTCCGAGCTGTGTTGCTCCACGGGTTGAGCACCCAGCAACGCCAAACTTTACATGCAGGTAGATCTTCATGAGACCTTTCCAACGAGTCCTCGTTTGCCCCCCTAGCCCATGAGGTTCTGGAGTTATTAGCCCAAAACCTTCCCCCATTGTTCTCTACGGAGGGCGAGGGAAAAAAGCGTAGTGCGCCTTTAAATGCGCTGCCAAGTTCTGAGCTGGCTAAAATGGAACGTTTTGCCCCTTAACTTGGCCGGGGAAAAACCTAGCATATTTGTAGTACCTTTGGCGAATCAGAGTATTTAAAGACTGGTCAAAATAATTCTAATTTTGTTGGATTACATGATTCATCAGAACACCCAGGTCATCCTGTCAGGAACACAGTGATTGATTAGAGTTTTATTTGCATATTGCAGCCTTCTGCGATGTCAGTTTTGCAGAGACCGATATCGTGATAACGATTAAGAGTTGTGCAGTCCTGTGTATGTTTGTGTGTTTGAATATTTTTGTGTTTGTGAGTACAGGAAGGCCGTTGAGTGTTTGTGTGTTTGTGAGGGATGGTGTGTGTTTAAGTGTCTGTGGGTGATGCTGAGTGCGGTGTGAGTCATCTTGAGTGCAAGTGTGTTTGTGAGTGATGTTAAGTGTGTTTGAGTGCGAATGATGTTACGTGTGTGTTTGAATGCTTGTGAGTGATGTTGAGTGTGTATGTGTTTGAGTGTTTGCGAGTGTGCTGAATGTGAGTGTGTTTAGTGTTTGTGTACGATGTTTAGTAGTTGTGTGTGTTTGTGAGTGATGTTGAGTGTTTGTGTGTGTGATGTTGAATGTTTGTGAGTGTGTTTGTGTGTGATGTTGAGTAGTGTGTGTGTGTGTGTGTGTGTGTGTGTGTGTGTGTGTGTGTGTGTGTGTGTGTGTGTGTGTGTGTGTGTGTGTGTGAGTGAAAGGCCCTTGGCGCTGGAAGCAGTGACGGTGAATGATGGAGGACACATAAAGAGGGAAAAAGGCTGGCTTTTCTGGGTGTATCCTCTGATCCCACTTACACACACGCACACACACGCACACGTGCAAATATACACACTCCTCCATCTGGACAGAAACATCTAGGAAAGTGTGTGCGTGTGAGTGTGTGTCCCCATTGGGAGGTCCACTGTTGGGAGAGTTAATGGAGAATGAAGTCATCATTTAAAAATGATGGTCAGAGGGTGGTTTAGAATGACCGTGACCTGCACACACACACACACACACACACATTCACATGCAAACTTGAAAAAAATGCAAGCCTATATTTACTTATTTTTTAAAATCTGAAGTTAAAGCATCACTCCAATCTTCCTTTATTGGAATTTAGATACATGGGATGTGTTGTTGCATATAGATACTTACGTATATACTATACATATTGGAAATATTATTACATTTAAACACTTAAGAAGGTATAAAAAGAAACATAAGCACGTGTGTTTGGGGAGCAGCATGTTAGCGGGTCACGCTTGTTCGTCCCTGGCAGTGTTATGAGGCTCCTGGATTCTATTACCGATCGGGCTGTATTACTCACATACACTCACGGCCAACCAGCCCTAGCCTGACAAACACATAGATCCATCCAAACACCAAAGCCCTGACGGAGATCACCCTCCACCCCCTGAAAACACACACACACACACACACACACAGACAGACACACAAACATGCACACACTTTCCTCTCCCCCACAGAGCACTCATGTTTTTCCCATTCCTTCAGAAGCGCCCCATGAGAGACTTTAGGGAACAAGTGTCCCACTTTGAGTCACTGCTCTGGAATTCCAGCTCTTTAAACATGGAGGTATTCCGCACACTGCTGGGAAAAGGAGCCACGTGTTTGGAGAGTGTCCACGGTCAGAACCGGCATGTGAGATGGCTGTCAGATGAGCTCCAGCTCCAAACAATTCCACCCAGTTCTGAGACTTTTTCAAGCCTAATTGCTCACTTACAATTTTTTAATCAGATCTGATCTTCCAGGTCTACGTGTGTGTGTGTGTGTGTGTGTGTGTGTGTAGGTGTGTATGTGTGTATTAAAGAACTGTATCTGACAAAAGTGCGAACACACCTGTGCTTTGAGAGGGCCTAATTTTATTTAAACAGTTGATGGAGGCGATGTGATGAAGTGTATTTCATATTTTCTGTTATTTGGTCACGGTGGATTGATTTTGCTCACCATATCACAGAATTTTGATCAGACCCTTCTCATTTTAATATTAAATATTACATTTTGATTCAGTTTTTGTAATGTTGTCGCATAGCAGCTTTACAGAATTGGGGTCCGAGCCCCTAGTGAATGAGCCAAGGTGACAGAGGTGAGGAAAATCTAAAGCTGAAGGAAGAAACCTCAGGGGGAGACAGGACTACTTCTGGACTTCTGGAGGGTGCGAAAAAATTAAAGAGACGATCATAAGGAGATAAATACCAATAAGAGCCCTCAGCTGAGAGATTAATCACTGCTGAGCAGTTGCCACTATTTATCTAACAAGGTAGGAACCGTATCATATCTTTCTGGGAGCACATGTAAAGTATGTGTTCTAGATACAAAAAGGCGAGTGTTCACACAGCTCTGTAGATTTGTACCACTCAGTGCATGCAATGTGAAAATGGCTAAATTTTTTCATACAGCAGCTTATAGTCAGCTTTTTCTAGCATATCCATCATGATCAGAACCTGCAGATTTTAGCTCCAAATACAGTACTGCGCAGTCTTGAGACACCCCTTATTTTCTCACTTTTTGCTTCCAGATATCCAGACTTTCTTGTATTTTAGTGTAGTCTTCAGGAACAGTTCTCCAGGCTTCCTTGTTAAACCACACAGAGACCTACATATGAGTCATTCAAGCAGAACGAAACACATCTCTCTTAGAGCCTGAACCAGTGAAGAAACAGGCGCAGGTGATTCCAGATGATCAGGCAGTGATCAGTATACAGGTGGTGCTGAATGCTGAGTGGTTGGAAGTCCTTTTTCTAGGAACCTTACATCTTTAGGCACTTTGCAGT
This sequence comes from Bryconaethiops microstoma, assembly GCA_037577275.1. Taxonomy (NCBI): domain Eukaryota; kingdom Metazoa; phylum Chordata; class Actinopteri; order Characiformes; family Alestidae; genus Bryconaethiops; species Bryconaethiops microstoma. Next base: position 6,210 of record JBBJLS010012172.1, read on the forward strand.
CTGTCACGTAAAACATTTGTTCCCATTTCATTCTTTAAATCCTCTCAATATGGCAATGATAGATAAATAGTGTTTTTGGATCAACAAGGTGATTCAAAGGAAAAAATGTGGAAACGAGGGGTGGTTCAAGACTTTTGCATAGTACAGTATGTAATTGGGAATCAGGCAGTTTCTTATTTTGATTTTCTTCTTGGAGGTGACTAGGGTGAGGCAAGTGAAATAAGTGGGTGCATTTGCACAGTATTCGAATTCTGGCACTACACCTGTACGAACACGTAGCGTATTTACAGCTCATAGATGTATCTATTTAAGGAGAAATCAGTTTTTTCTTTTAAGCATGCAGAAAGCCAGCTAAGACCAGTAAAAAGCAAATAAAGATTTGCTGTCTTATATGATCTTCACAGTGTGAAAGAAAGTTTGCCTGTGAAGAAATAAAAATTCATAATCGATACATCCATAATATACATCGTAGTCGTCCTGGTAATGACACTGTGTGTATGCTTCCTCGGGTGGAACAGGCAGAAGGATTTTTGTGGCACATTCTGACATTAAAAAGCACGTTGCACTGAATGGCGATAAAAAACACTTGAAATCCGATCTGACTGGTCAGAAGTCTGTCTGATTCAAAACAAATTTGATACCAAATACAATTGAAGTAAATCTTTTGTTCTGGAATCAGATACACAAAAAAATCATGACTGAACAAAACCTAACAAATCCTTCTGAGGAGAAGTGTGTGTGTGAGGTGTTTAAATTTGTGTTATTTTAGGGCACCTCCTAATGCCCCTTTTGTACTTGATGTATGTGTGTGTATACTTTTTAAATAAATAAAATATAATACTTTAGTCACATCTGGGGCCCCTAGGCCCTGCCCCTAAAGAGAAGTGTCACTGGAGTTCTGAGCCCGAGGGGGAATCCCATGTGTGTCTGCTTGTAGGTTTGTTGTGTTTGCTGGCGGTGCCTGGCAACCCACCTGTTATGTATCCACTCGGTAGGAATGACGTAACAGTGATCGGTTGTCTGTGTCGTGCCTCCCTATGTCTCTCCGGTTAAAAGCCAGCTGATTCAGAACTACCAATGCGCCATCATCTAAGTCCCTCGTTCGTCTGGTTGTGGAAAGAGCTTGGAAGGAGCTTGTGTCCTGAGCACTTCATGGAAGAAACATCAAGGCAGCCTCCCACAGCTACCCAGACCGAAGAGCCCTACACGAAAGGTTTTGAACCTGCTTCAAAATTAAGTGACGTTACTCTCTTTTCTTTCTTTAGAAGTAGCAGGAAGAACCAGCGGTGTGGCCACCCTGGGGAAGTCCTACACACGCTGGGGCTCGGGAAAGAGCTCTGGAAGGAAAAGGGAAAGAGAGAAAGGAGAAAGAAGGAGTTTAAAGAAAAAAGTTATCTGTCTGTCTCGGTCCACCTCGGTGAAATGGGCCTTTCTGTCTCGGTCCACCTCGGTGAAATGGGCCTTCAAAGGAGACGTGACCTGTCCAGTGTTGCTGGGAAGGAGACGATTAGGGGATTCTTTAGTTTGATTCTAAGTTTATTGGACTTCCTTTGTTCTCTGAAATTGTTTCCTATTAAAAGACCTCTTCTTTCCCAAATCCCCTTTCATTTGCGTCCTCTCTCCAAGGCCTGATATGACAGATGACAACGCCTTATGGACGCAGCGGGGATTCCTCTCCTGACCGAAATGGAACTATGAATGATGTATTTCGAGACATGATCAATCGATTTGTGGTGGTCTATCTTGATGACATCCTAATCTATTCAAAAGCTGAGTCATTACACGTAATGCACATGCGCAAGGTCCTCCGTCGCCTGCTCGCGCACGGGTTGTACGTGAAAGCCGAGAAATGTGATTTTCATGTACTGGAGCTCGCTTTTCTCGGCTATCGTATTGGTCTGAATGGGGTAAGTATGGATGAAAAGAAGATCACTGCCGTGTCTGAGTGGCTGGAGCCCCAAACAGTAAAAGAACCACAAAGGTTCCTGGGCTTTGCCAATTTCTTCAGCTCTGTGGTGGCACCACTCACTGATCTCCTAAAGGGCAAACCTAAAAGGATTAGATTTTCGTGAGAGGCGTTTAAGAAAATGAAAAGCTTGTACTACCTCTGCGCCTGTACTAAAACTTCCCAACCCTGCCTTACCGTTTATCGTGGACGTAGACACTTCTGAAGTAGGGTTAGGAGCGGTGCTATCCCAGAGACCAGGGACTCCGGAAAACTCCATCCCTGCATGTTCTATTCAAGGAAGCTGCTTCAGAACGTAATTAAGACATCGGGAATCGGGAACTGCTCACGGTGAAAACGACATTAGAGGAGTGGCAGCATTGGTTGGAGGGAGCTAGACATCCCTTCACCGTGTTCACTGACCACCGAAATCTTGAATATATCTGACAGGCGAAACGGTTGAATCTTTGACAAGGACTTTGGGCCTTCTTTTTTACACGATTTAACTTCACTATAACCTACAGGCCTGGGTCCAAAAACGGAAAAGCTGACGCTTTGTTGCGACGCTATCCTACGCAAATAGACAATTCTGAACCTGAACCCATCTTCCCTACTGCATTTATTGCAGCCCCCATAATGTGGGATCTCAATACAGAAATTGAAAGCATGCGGGAGCTCTACCCTACGCCCCCGACATGTCCTCAGGGAAAAACTTATGTACCCGAGCCACTCAGAAAACAAGTTATGGAGTGGGCTCACATCTCCCGCTACGGGACATTCAGGGGTCCAACGTACTGCCAAGGTAATTAGCCATAAATACTGGTGGCCTAAGACGCGGGAAGACGTGGAAAGAACCGTACGTTCCAGCTCGACCTGCGCCATTAAGTTCCGCATAAACTCCCTGTCGGGAAATTAATGCCCCTCCTGGTTCCGCAAAGACCGTGGTCTCATGTGGCAGTGGACTTTGTCACAGACCTGCCGGAATTGAATGGGTACACTGTGATTTTGGTGGTCGTGGACCGTTTTTCGAAGGTGGTCCGTTTTCTTCCATTTGGTTCTCTCCCTATCGCCATTCAAGTAGCCGAGGCTCTGTTCCGGAGTGTGTTTGTGCATTATTGTATCCCGGAGGACATCCTGTGCAGGATGTCACATGTTTCCTCCGGGCTTATTGACATGCACATCACCACGACTGGGTAGAGTACTTGAGCTGGACGGAGTACGCCCAGAACTTGTGCCACTCTGCTACGGGACTAACGCCATTTGAGTGTGTGCTTGGGCGTCAAACCCCGCTCTGCCTGTGGGATGCTGAACCCACGGACTTGCCTCATGTAGACGAATGGTTCGGCAGAGCAGAGCAGGTTTGGGAGGGAGCTCACACCTCTATCACCCGAGTGGTTTGCTGGTTTAAACACCAAGCTGTTACAGGTAGGGGATCGCATCTGGCTCTCCACTCGGGATCTCATACTAGGATTAACATGTAAGAAACTAGCTCCCAGATTCGTGGGTCCCTATAAGATTATCCGACAGATAAATCCTGTTTCATATAAACTCCAATTACCACCCCACATACGCGTCTACCCTGTGTCTCACCTCAGGACAACAACTCCGGGACTTCTGGATGAAGGTATGGTGACCCCCACTCTGCCAGATGCCCTGGAAATTAAAGGCACTCCTGCCTATCGGGTGCGTCGCGTTCTGGACTCCCGGAGAAGAGGGGTTCGCCTTCAGTATTTGGTGGATCGGGAGGGTGACGGTCCCGAGAAGAGGAGCTGGGTACCGGAAAACGACATTCTTAGCCAAGAACTAGTGAAAGATTTCCACAGATCCAGACCAGATCGGCCTGCTCCTCACCCTCGGGGACGACCTCCCAAACACACAGCACAACCTAGAAGAACAGGGCATGCGGGACTCAGGTGCCGGACCTAGGGAGGGGGGCTCTGTCATATCCGGGGCCCCTAGGCCCCGCCCCCAAAAAGAAGTATTCCCGGAGTTCTGAGCCCGAGGGGGGAATCCCCGTGTGTCTGCACGTAGGTTTGTTGTCTTTGCTGGTGGTGCCTGGCAACCCACCCGTTCCATATCCACTCGGTAAAGATGACGTAACAGGGTTGCCAGACACCGCACCTGTTTTGTGTTGTGGGTGAGTTAGTCCTTGTTTGTTCGTTAATTCGTCTTGTCCTGTCATCGGTTGTCTGTGTCGTGCCTCCCTATGTCTCTCCGGTTAAAAGCCAGCTGATTCAGAACTACCAACGCACTGTCACCATCATCTATCCCTGTCTAAGTCCCTCGTTCGTCTGGTTGTGGAAAGAGCTTGGTGAAACGAACCTTCCACCTCGGTGAAACGGACCATCAAAGGAGATGTGACCTGTCCAGGCTCACTGGGAAGGAGACGATTGGGGGATTCTTTAGTTTGAGTATTGATTGTAAGTTTATTGGACTTCCAGTGTTCTCTGAAACTGTTTCCTATTAAAAGACCTCTTCTTTCCCAAATCCCCTTGCATTTGCGTCCTCTCTCCAAGGCCCAATATGACAACTTTAACAGTACAAGAGTAAGTGAAGTTATTGTGTCTGTAATTTACTCATATGAGAACGACCCAGATGTGTTTTAAATGACATGGCTCCATGTAGAACAATGCCTTTATTCATCGAATGACTGAATCATTAATCTGATCTGATTCTAATGAGTCTTTGCATCAGGGTCGAAGTCTGCATCCTCACAGAGAGTCCAATGTTACTAAAATTGCAGTTTAATGAAAGGAAGATTATTTAAACAGCACATTTTCTGCAGGCACGCCATCACTGCGTGCATCTTTTATCAGAATCATATTTAGAGGAGATGAACATTCCAGCCAAGAGCCGCAAAACATGCCAGTGATTACGGCTAACGAGATCCTGCTCTCGAGGACAATAAACTAGACTGGGTTTGTCAGGAGCTGTGTGTGTGTGTGTGTGTGTATGTCTGGGGAATTTATCAATTGCTCTGTCCCTGTCAGAACTTTAATTGGTTATGAAAGCAGGTCAGATTATTGTGAAATCTTGCCCTGCGAGCAGTTGGGTAGACCGGAGCAATCCTCGGGTAAATAACCAGCTTTCTGGAAGGATCTGGGTTTCTTCATCCTCACTTTAGCAAGCACTTGAAGCCACTGACACGAGAACCAGTTCACACATATCTAGGTCAATGTCCTCACCCCATGCCTCATGTGTTTCTTGTGTTTGGGAAACTGCAGACCCCTGCCCTGTTCCTCTCTAATTAGTGCAGCCTTCACTCAGGGTCAGCATGGAGGACCTTAATTTCTGGAAGACCTTAATTTGTGCAAACAGAGACTGAAGATACATTTCTACTGTAAACTCTTAAATGAACATTAATCCTGACAAAATATTCTTGTATCTTGTTGTCTATATGAGCATTGTATTTATTTTCACCCCTCACATCAGTGTTTCTGAAATGTTTCTGTATTTAAATGCTGTTTTTGTTGTGCAATTGTTTGCGTTATCTGTTTTATTTTGTCTTTTTGTTGAGCTGGGGAATTTTTTCACAGCAAGTGTTTCTTTCCCCTCCCGTTTCCCCCATTACTCTCTTGCAGCTCAACACAGTACATGGTCACATCTCTTTTTCTTTCTCTCTTTCTCTCTCTCTCACTCACTCACTCACATACACACACACACACACACACACACACACACACACACACACACACACACACCGGCCGTGTCCGTGTTAGCCAAAAAACAGACTAAACATATCCATAAATCACTCTGAATAAGAGATTTTGCTAAACGCTGTGAATGTAAAAATCTAGCGCCAATCCTGTCACACATTTTCAGTCTTACACTTCTCTCTTTGTCGGAATGACTTGACTCAGACTCAGCTGCGGTTGGATGTGTTTGTAGCATTCTTCAGATATTAAGCGTCAGATCACAGGAAGCCCAGTCAGAAAGAAAGTACAGGAAATTGTTTGCAGATCAACAGTTGACCAGTTGATTAAGTGAAACTTAATGACGACTGATCTCAGGTCCCCATGATCTGAATTTGATGAAGTTACTGTTGAGGGTCCAGTCTTAACAAAAGCACCCTTGATATGTTGACGTTTTCTCATTTTTGAGTTACTCTGTTACTCAAGTACAAGTTACACAAAAGACATGATGTGTATCTTATAGACACCCCAGAAGCCCCCTAGAGCCTCACAGCTCCACCCTGTTCTCTGAGAGACTAACCTGAGATCAGTGAAAGGCATGAAAATGGAAAGCAAAGTTTAAATTGAGGGAAACTATTGGGGCGGCTGGGGAGGGCTCTTTTCTGGTCAGTGTTATGAATTTATCCACCTTCACCAATCAAAGATTGGTGATGCTGAGCGATTTAATTGCTGGGTGTATGCACAAGGTATTTTTATGTGATGAAAATGATGGATGTGGGTGTGTGTGTGTGTGTGTGATTATTAATTGCAGATATTAATGAGTGTGAGATTGGAGCTCATAACTGTGACGCCCACGCCACCTGCACCAACACAGCTGGCAGCTTCAAATGCAGCTGCGCTTTAGGATGGATCGGGAATGGAATCAAATGCACAGGTCTCTCACTTACACACACACACACACACATACACACAGCGCTCTGTGTACCACAGGGTGAGTGGATTACATGGTACAGGTAAGGGGATAAATTATAATTACCCTGTTGTTCTATCTCTTTTTGTGTGTGTGTGTCTGTGTTGCAGACCTGGACGAGTGTTCTAATGGTACACACAGATGCAGCTCCAACGCAGACTGCATGAACACCATGGGCTCCTATCGCTGTGTGTGTAAGGAAGGGTTCACTGGAGACGGATTCTACTGCACAGGTACACACATGCTCTCCCATACACAAACACACACACACAAACACATACACACTTTTACTTGTCCCTCACGTTTTATATTGTTTGCCGTGTGTGTGTTTCAGACATTGATGAATGTGCAGAGAATGTTAATCTGTGTGAAAATGGTCACTGTTTGAACATTGCTGGTGGTTACCGCTGCGAGTGTGACATGGGCTTCTTCCCAACGCCTGACGGAAAAGCATGCGAAGGTACAGACACACACCCTCAAACACACCCTTCTACGCACTGACCGGTTCAGTAACAGTAACAAAAAGGTAAATTGTAAGTTAACAGAATGATATTCAAATGTATTAAATTATTTAAAAGTAACAGGACAGTAATCAGAACAGTTCTAAAGTATTCATGGTGGTGGTGGCCTAGTGGGTAGGATATGTGCCTCTGGACCAAGAGGTCTTGGATTCGAATCCTAGCTTCAGCATACCACCACTGGGTTCCTGAGCAAGACCCTGAACTCCAAGTTACTTCAAGGAGACTGTGCCCTGTAGTTAGGGAATGGAAGTTGCTTCGGATAAAAGCATCTGGTAAATGCTGTAAATGAAATGTGTGGATGTGAACTACCTGTGTGAACGGCTTTGTAATGGAAAGGTTCATGGAAGAACCCTTCAGTTGGTAGCTTTACATTGTGAGAAGTTTCATCTTACTTATAAAAGCAGTTCTGCAGTGCAACACTTCTCAAGTATTTGCAATTTAAATGTCTCTTTGTGGAGAGAGAGTGTCCATTTCATTTCCTTCCACCACAGATGTCACTCACCTTCTCATACATGCCACTGTTAACGACAACACAGATAACTAGTGGGTGCTGGATGCGCATGAATTTTGTTTGGCTCACACATTAAATTTCATTACAGTACATTTAAATATCATTTAGTGGTATATAATATTGATGTGGCCAAAGTAGATTAATTAAACAAAAGTTAAGATGAAAAATGTCTGTGACCCTAGTGTCTTCCGGTGCCCCTCAGGGATTCTCTGCCCCCGCTTTGAGAACAGCTGCTGTAGTGAACTAAAAAACTGCTTAAATAAAATGTTTCTATTGTGTTGCATGCAGTAATTTGTGTCACTTTTATTCTTTAGGAGCATATCTGTAAACAACAGTCTCTGAAAGGGTTTGTTATGCCTGAATCTTTCACAAGTCTTTCACTGCATTTCTGTCTCTTCCTCCAGACATTGACGAGTGCACATTTGCTGACATCTGTGTGAATGGCCGTTGTCAGAACATTCCGGGCCTGTTCAGGTGCGAATGTTATATCGGCTTTGAGTTGGACCGCAGTGGAGGAAACTGCACAGGTAGCCCACCATCTCTGAACACTCACATATGTAGTACAGGGAAGGGTCTGCCTTTTTCAGTAATTAAAATATTTAAAAAATGTTTTTGAGTCTTGAGCCACATCCCGTTTATTCATATTTTGCTTTGAATTGCCTTATTAGTGCAAAACCACTTTTTTCTGCCTCTTTGGCATACTGAGTATAGTAAATGTAAGAAACTGGAACAAATGTTTTATTGTGACAGGCTACAAAGTGCATAAAAGATACAAGGTACCTAGATAAAAGTGTTCCAAAGACTCAGCATTTAGCACCACCAGTATACTGATCATCTGGAATCATCTGCACCTGTTTCTTCACTGGTTCAGGACATAAGTTAGATGTGCTTTGTTATTCTTGAATGATTCATACGTTGTTAACTGTGTCATATTTAACATGTCATTTTACTTTTTACATGCAACTATATATATAGAAACCAGTTCAGAAATCCAGAACTGGAGAAAAGAAGAATAATGAAAACCACAAAACCAGGGCAAACAGGTTTAAAGATGATTGAATAAAAACAGAGTTAAAACTGCTGTGAGAGTTTAAAAAATAAGAATAAACAGAAACTTAACAGGCTTAGAGACTTGGCTTCTGAGTAAAGAGTCTTCTGCAAACACAAAGGGTTTTGGCTCATGCTCATATGACGGAAAAACATGTTCACACTGTGTCGAAATTCCATGATTGTGTTACACAGAAAGTCTGGAATGTTTTTTTTTCTCTCCTGCGAAGTTGCATGGTTTTCTTACCAAATGGCGTTGCTAGTTCCCTTTTACTGGGGCTCGTGCTCCAGTATTTATGTGCTGTACCCCAGTAAAATCTCATATTCAGCTTTCAACAACAAAATGCATCTATGTTCAGTAGAGCAGGTAAACTATAGTCAGTGTTGATGTACAGTAGGTAAACTATAGTCAGTGTTTATGTACAGCAGGTAAATTATATCCAGTGTTCAGTAGAGCAGGTGAACTATGCTCAGTGTTCAGTAGAGCAGGTGAACTATAGTCAGTGTTTGTGTACAGCAGGTGAACTATAGTCAGTGTTCGTGTACAGCAGGTGAATTATAGTCGGTATTGATGTACAGCAGGTGAATTATATTCAGTGTTCAGTACAGCAGGTGAACTATGTTCAGTGTTCAGTACAGCAGGTGAACTACAGCAGGTGAACTATAGTTAGTGTTGATGTACAGTAGGTGAACTATAGTCAGTGTTGATGTACAGTAGGTGAACTATAGTCATTGTGTACAGCAGGTGAACTATAGTCAGTTTTTATATACAGCTGGTGAACTATATTCAGTGTTCAGTACAGGAGGTGAGCTATATTCAGTGTTCAGTACAGCAGGTGAACTATAGTCTGTGTCGATGTACAGTAAGTGAACTATAGTCAGTGTTCAGTACAGCAGGTGAACTATAGTCAGTGTTCAGTACAGCAGGTGAACTATAGTCAGTG
>JBBJLS010012209.1:0-15778 GCA_037577275.1 Bryconaethiops microstoma
TACACACACACACACACACACACACACACACACACACACACACACACTTGGGAATTGGGGAATCTAGAGGCCAAGTCAATATTTTTACTTTACATTACATTCATTTGGCAGAGGCTTTTATCCCAAGCGACTTATAATTTGAGGAAACACTCAAGATTCAGGACAGTGTGAGAACCAGAATTCTAAGTGTTAAAATCTTTATGTAGGAGTAGTGCAAGAAGACAGAGAGGAGATACTCTCTGAACAGATGAGTCTTCAGGAGGTGTTTGAAGATAGAGAGGGATTCTGCTGCTCTTGACGTCTTAGGTAGTTCAATCCAACAGTGAAACAAGGGCAAAGACTCACCACAAATGAGAAGAGTCTTTGCCCTTGTCCTTTGTCATGTTCCTTTTCAATTTCTGCAGTGTTACAGGGTACACTATCCTGCTGAACGGGATGGTCCGCAACATTTTGGTAGATGGAACATGTCAAAGTAACATCCACATAAATGCCAGGACCCAAGATTTCCCAGTAGATCACTGCCCAGAGCATCACACTGCCTTTGCCAGCTTGCCTTCTTTCCACAGTGCATCCTGGTGCCATCTCTTCCCCAAGTAAACGATGCGCCCGGTCATTCACATGATATAAAGGAAAACATGATACAGCAGAAAACATCAGACCACTTGTTCCCATTGTTCCGTGGTCCAGTTCTGTTGCTTGCCTAAGTGTAAAGTAGCCATTTGTCATGCATGCCCAAGACTGCTAGTGGCACCACTGAGGTACCCTTGAGCAAGGTACTGTCCCCACACACTGCTCCCCAGGCGCTGTGTTCCTGGCTGCCTGCTGCTTCACTTGGTGAATGGGTTACTTGCTGTTTACACTGTGTGCTGTTGTGTGTTCATGTATGACAGAATGGTCACTTTCACTTCACTTATGAACACACCAAAGCACAAAGTGTGAAACTGTTCTCTGTATTTAACCCATTCACAAGTGAAGCAGTGGGCAGCCAGCTTGGAAGCACCCGGGGAGCAGTGTGTGGGGACAGTACCTTGCTCAAGGTACCTCAGGGGTGACACAGGCAGTCATGGGATTCGAACCCACAACCTTCCAATCACAGGGTCATTGTTAGTGCTTTTGGCAGTGGACAAAGGTCAGCATGGGCACTCTGATCACTCTGTAGCTACACAGTCTCATACACAGCAATACAGTCATACGCTAGGGGCTGCTAACTACAGTTAACTAAGCACTCCAACATGACACCAGGAGTGTTCACACATTTAAATGCCAGGAGCATTCATCAATAATTACTGAACATATAAAAATGGAATTCAGCCCCAATGAGCCCCAAGTATGGTGGTCAAGAAAGCCCAATGCAATAAAAAAGCATATCTAATAGAAAAATGTGCTGTAAAACCAAAAGGCCTATTATTCAAGTTCATAATGCAAGTGCAAATTTATGAATGCTGCACCAATTTAGAAAACATTTTCATTCAAATGACAACACATTTCACAAACGTGCTGCACATTCACAGACGCGTCGCAAATATAGAAAACACATGCAACTTCGGAAACGCTGCAAATAGCCACGATGAAAGTGTCTCCTTTTTTGGGCATGCTTTTTAATGGTGTTCTCTTCTATTTTAAACACATTGCTAAAACAACTTTATTATATTAGGAAATAATCAAAAATGTGTGTGATAATTGGTAGATTTGATGTAATTGATAACTGCTGTATTACAGCCTATACAGAGAGCTACACAGTTAATCATAAAACAGCTGCCAATGTTTGTTTACAGAGCAGATGTGTTTCTAAATTAACAAACCATGCAGTTTGTCAGATTAATAGAAAAGTTTAAATGTTTACATTGAAAGCAATATTATATACAACCAATGCAGACTTTATAAGTTAAAGCAATTTTTACTCCTTGATTTTTGTCAGACTGCATTGCATTTTGTCTCATCATTTTGCAGCCCCTGTGGAAACAATAAGCAGTTTTACAGCTCATGTGGGAACAGCATGCCTTCGGTAGGTTTAATTTAATGTTATTTATTCCCTTTAAAGCTGCTATATTTCCTTTTTTTTTTAACACATTCGCTTCAATATTATTTATTCGCCTTGAAATAATAAATGAATCAGTTCAACACAATGCTTCTAATCCAATAACTGAGAACTAAAAGGCATGCAATTCCATAGTTGATAAATGTGGTTTGGGAATTCACTAACTTGTCTTTTCTCACACTCAGATTACAGTAAATGTATTAGCCTGATTTCTGAATGTCAAGACTAATTACCCAAGCAACCTCATGCCAAAGTTATGTAGTTAATTCATATTAGTGGTTCTGATGCTACTAGTCACAAATAACTAACTCTCTGTCTTTTGTCAGGTCGAGGACCTAGAGCCACATGAAATATAATATGAAATATACTATATGGACAAAAGGTTTTGGGCTAGCCCCTTACTTGCAGTGAAGGAAAATCTTAATGCTTCACCATACCAAGAAACTTTGGACAGTGCCATGCTTCCAACTTTGTGGACACAGTTTGGGGAAGAACCTTTTCTTTTCCAGCATGATTGTGTCTCAGTGCACAAAGCGAGCTCCATAAAGACGTGGCTGGATGAGTTCAGTGTGGAAGAACTTGACTGGTTTGCACAGAGCCCTGACCTCAACCTCATCCAACACAGAGATTGTGAGCCAGACCTTCTCGTCCAACATCAGTGCCTGACCTCATAGATGCTCTACAGAATGAATGGGCACAAATTCCCACAGAAACTTGTGGAAAGTCATCCAAGAAGAGTGGAAGCTGTTACAGATGCATGGTATGTGTGGGGGGTCCAACTCCATACTAAAGTCTATGTATTTGAATGTAATGTCATTAAAGTCACTGTTGGTGGAATAGTCAGGCATCCCAATACTTTTGTCCATATAGTATATGTCACATACATACGTCAAAATGTGTTTTGCAAAAGTCTAAAAGTCAGTTTTTCAAGGTAACAGAGTAAATACATTAACATAATGCTCACACATGATTTTTATAGAGGTCTATAAGGGACATGAATGAGTCTCCCATATACCTATGGGGTTTAATGAAAAACGAATAAGCAAAATTGATCAGATTCTGTGGGTGTCAGTTTTCCTAATCTAGCATCCCTTATTGTATTTAACTCTATTTTGTCTTGGTCTTGCCTAGCTCTAGTCCCTCTTTATAGTTGTCACTCATGTGTAGTTTGTAACACCTTCTAGTATTGTTCTCAGGTGTTTCTAGTTTTGTTTCTGTATCTTTATAGCCCTTGTTTTTAGGTGTGCCCTTGCTAGGTCTTGTACATCAGTTTGTCTACTTTGTTTATGTCAGATATTAGTCGTGTCGCCTCCTATATTCTCTAGGAACTGGTTTGGTGTGTTTTTCTCTTGTTATCCATCTTGTTATTTGTTTGCATTGCTAAAGCTAAAATGCAACTGTGTGCGACCAGTACCAGTACAGATTATATATTACCACGCCCTACTTTCAGAATTCATTATTTGTTCAGTCCACCGGTCAGGCCAACAGTCAGACTGGACGGCGCTCTGCACCTCCCTGCAGACAGCTGTTGGTGTCAAAGAGAGGTCACACTCCTGTACTAACTTCCACAGAGCTATCTGAAACAGAGCTGATGAATGATGTCTGGACAGACACTCACTTTCTCTCTCTCACGGTCTTTCTTTGCCAGAAGACGGGTAGGTGGTCAAGCTGTGTGCATCTGTGTAGAAATGAGTCAAGGCTGTTGAGTTTAGTCTTTGAAAAAGACACAAAAAGAGGCCTAAGGAGTAAGTCATGTTTCAGGAGTGAGTCAGGTTAACATTATTTTTTAATTACATTAAATGACCAGCAAGGATGTTTGACTCTTTGCTGGAAGGTGTGACACTTGGCATCTCCATGCTCCACCTACAAATGTGTTCTTCCACAGCATCTGTTGCCACACTGGACAAGTTTTAATAAGTGTTGCTCAAGTCCTATTCAACTTAAATGAGACACTGTAGAGGTCTATACCTGGAGTTGCTAGATATGTGCCAATTAATTCAGTCGTACTTGGAGCTATTTAATGACGTGCCTACTCAAACGAACCTGGTGCAGCATGACACTGACATAGCTGGAGCAAAGCCGATAAAACAGCATTCTTACCGAGTAAACTACCTCTTAGAGCAGGGGTGTCAAACTCCAGTCCTGGAGGGCCATCCTCCAGCAGGTTTTGGTGATTTCCCTGCTCAGAAACACCTGGTTCACCTCGCCATTTAATCGTCAGGTTTAGTGAATGTGTTTGAGGAGGAGAACCATCAAACTGTATTGGACACCGGCCCTCCAGGACCGGAGTTTGACACCCTTATCTTAGGGCATGGGTTTGAGAAGCCTAGCTGTAGTCCTTGGAGCTCTCCCTGTATTTCAGTCCCGAAGCCTGATGGCACTTTCTGGTTTTGCACCAATTTTCATAAAGTTAACTCCGTCACTGTCCCTGATTCTTATCCGATGCCTAGAACGCACGGTTGTGTGGATCACGTGGGTGCAGTCAAATTCATAAGTAAACTAGATTTATTGAAAGGATACTGGCAGATACCATTGACACTGCGGGCCTCTGAGATTTCCGCATTCATAACCCCAGATTATTTCACACAATATTCTGTGATGGCCTTTGGGATGTGAAATGCACCTGCTACTTTCCAGCATCTGGTTAACCTGGTTTTGTCAGGGGTCTCGCATTGTGAGACGTATTTGGATGATGTAATCCTTTTATGTTCTAGATTATGATTCTACAACTGTGGTAGGATAGGTAAGTGACTTAGGCTAGGGTTACATCACTGTCATAGGAACGGATCTGTGTCGTAGCTTGAGGACCCCCTGTATAGTAATTACATTCTTGATCTCTTAAAGCTGAAATTCCACTGAAATGATGCATTGTTACTTAAAAAGAACAAATTTCTCTTTAAAAACACTTGCTCAATAGCCATCCTACAAGTGCATATATTTTTATTATTCTTTCTTTCTGTTTATCTTTTGGTGCTCTGATCATTCTTGAAGTATCGAAACTAAACATAAAAAAAACCTAACGAGAAAAGCAACGGACACGTCCCCTCTACGCCTCTCCAGTCATGCAACGTTGTTTAAATTGGGTTAGGAGAGAGAAACTGAGAAATTGAATGTTGAATGTGTTCTTATCTTGAATATCATGGAAGCATGGATGACTTCATCTTTGGCAGAAATTCTCACAGTTTATATTCCAAAAAGTCTTCTGGAGCAGACTCGCAAAGCACACAGCAATCAATAGCTTATGATGAAAGAGCACTACAGGCAAATCAAATGGATTGTGTTTTAAAAACTGACCCACTAACCTATTCTTCTGAACCGAACCTGCACTTGCCGTACCTCTTTACACTCCCTGAATGGATACGCTATGATTTAAAGGCCTTGGGAGACACAGTATTTACTGTTGGTGAAAGGATCTTAGTCTGGCTTTACATGGTAAAACATCCATGCAACTAGTTGGAGGTTGCAAGATGTATGAAACAATAATTGACGATGATTTCATTCTTCAACATTTGATAATTTCAACAGTTAAGAAGATTAGTCCTGAAAAAATGGATTCCTGATTTAAATTATATGAAGTTGTTGCACACAAATAAAACACTCTTGCCATCTTTAAGTCTGCTTCTTTAGGGAATAGGTGTATTGATGCAACATTACAATTGAAAGTACCATTTCAAACTCTGTGGGTAACTCTGTGTGCAAGTGGCTCAGTCTGCTCCTATTTATCATTTATTTATCATTTTAAATGGATCATTTACAACAAATAAGACTTCATTTAGGCTGTTTCCGTAGGAATTGACATTTGAATTTAGTGCTTTTATGTTTAAGTATTTAGAGGTTTTGTGGTTGCATGCAAGCAGATCAACAGGAAAGATCACCATACAATGTACATTATTGTTGAGGGATGAATGTTGCCACATTGGCTAAAGAGTGAGGAAACTATCATTATGGATAAGATATCATTATGCATAAAAACAAGAGATATCAAATATCAGGTGACCGGTGATTAGTTTTCACCATGGTGGCATTTGTCTGTTTAAGGTCTAGCATATATTCTACAATCAGAGATAGAACTTGCAAAAAGGAGAATCTGCATTCATAGTAAATAAAAAGCATTTTTTTAGAGTGATGCTACAGGGGAACTGCTTTTGGTTTTTAAAAGAACGTTGCCATGGATGGATTCATTTTAAAGAAACATTAAGTTTTTCAAGTTAATCTCTATTCACCACATATGTAGTCATACAACTACACTTTTGCGTCCAATGTTGGAACCCAGAGTGGCTGCTGCAACTTAGCACGCTTTCATCTGGGTAATTTGCTTGAAACTGAGTAAACAGCAACTATATGTCATTATGTATGAACCTACAAAATGGTCATTCATATAGGCATGTATTGCTATAGAGATGAATTTTCGTTGGCTACTGGCTGCCATGAAACTGAAGGATATGTAAGCAGATGTAGCCACGTATAAATACACCAAATTTCAAACTTTGCTTAAGCAATTCTTGAGATATTAAATTTCAGAAATTAAAATGTGGCCAAAGAATATGGTAACGTGACCATTTTGTCATACGTGAACACACCACAGCGTGAACAGCACAAAATTCTTCTCCATATTTAACCCACTCACCAAGTGAAGCAGTGGGCAACTAGGAACTCAAACGCCCAGGGAGCAGTGTGTGGGGACAGTACCTTGCTCAAGGGTACCTCAGCGATGCCACTAGCAGTCTTGGGATTTGAATAATGAGGCAGGGTGAAAATTCTCATTTGAGCCTTTACATTAAAAGATATTGGCACAATCACAACTGCTACAGCAACATACTGTCATGTCAGCTCCACCTCGGTCACAGCCCCCAATGCAGCCCCTCCCCTGAGTACTAGATCACAGCCCTGGGCACGTAGTTGTGTGTGTGTTTGTGTCATCTGGAGCCCAGGCAACCCAGAGTCACACCGGAGCTTGGTTAGCTCATTAGCAGGGTTGCTGGGTACCTGATAACAGGACTTATCTCCGCCAGCTTCTCCAAATACAAGGGCAGTGAGTAATGGACTAATCACCTGTGTGTCACCCCTTTTTAGTAGGAGTGCAGGAGCGTGTGAAACAGGAGTAAACGGCTATTCCCGCAGTGGACTAAAGAATCCCCGTGTGAGAGTGAGGCATCTATGGAAGGGAGAAGACTATCTCTAGTACACTTGTCTTGTCACAATCAAGTTCCCTGCCTTCCAGCCTTACTCCTTCTAGCCTGAAGTATTGGTTTTGTTGACCTTCGAGTTGTGTTTTTGTTTTGGTGTTCTTGAGAGACTGCATGTTCTGTTTGTGAAGCTATTGTGAAAAATTAAAGAACTTTATCTTCTACAAGTGGATTCCCGCACGTGTGTCCGCATACACCCCCCGTGACACATACAGCCCAGGACAGTTGACTTATAATATTGTTGTCACGTCTGGTCCGTCTCAGTCATGCCCCCAACAGAGCCCGTTGCCCGAGTACTAGGTGGTACACAACTCTGGGCATGTAGTTATGATGTCAGGCTTTGTTGTGTGTGTCTATTCGTTTGGTGCCTAGGCAACCCAGGTGTAAGTAGTGGGGCTTCATTAGCTCTTCAGCTGGGTTGCTAGGTACCTAACGACATGTCCACCTGTCATTTGATTACTACTTGTTACTGAGTTGATTGTCTCTTTCGTGTGATTGGTTGTGTGCATGTGCTTGTGGGTTTAATAGTCCAGCCAAGCTACATAAACTTTGCGCGGTCACCCAGATGCAACATTGTGTTCTGGTATGTTATTGAGAGAAGAATGTTGTTACTCCTGTTTGCATGTTTTGTGTTCACTAGAAGGGGAAGAAGGCAGAGACACTAGGACTTTCCAGTTGGTACCAGCTCACTCTCTAAGTGGCAGTCAAGAGAGTCTGTGCCATCCAAGCAACATGCAGCTGGATCTTTTGTTAACAGTTGCTGCTTGGTACTTGACTTGTACCTCTCCGGTGTGTCTCTTTCCCCTGTGTGTTTACAGGCGTGAGGGTGAAAGTCTTCGCATTCTCAGAGCTCCACGGAGCGTGGAGTATTTGTACTGGCCCCTGTACGACAGAGGGCTAGCTAAAGGTTCAAGAGAGAGTTGACTCTGCAGCAAAGTCGCAGTGTTTGGCTTGAGTTTGCTCGGAGTGAAGGAGTATTGTCCTTGTACCCTAAACGTACCAACCAGAGTGAAGGTCCTCTTGGCTTCTACTGTGTATCTGTCTAGTGAAGCTCTGCTGAGGTTTGTGAAGCCGGCATGGCAACTTGAACTTTCTTTATTAAACTTCTATTTACTTTTAACGCCGTCTCCTGCTAGTGTGTCCACCCCTCACCCAACATGACAATTGTTAATACATTGACCACATTAAATACTTGAATAAAAATAGTGAAAATACTTAAAATTATGCTCGATTATAAAATATTTTAAGAGTGATTTTGAGGACAAGTATTCAAGTACTTGTTTGCAAATACCAATAAATGTTTGAAGTTTGTGAAAGGCTATTCAGGCCAGCTCTACTGAAGTCATAAGAAGTATATGTGATTTTTAGGGATTTTAAAAATTAGGGTAATCTGTGTGATTTATTTCCTGTTTACTTTAACTTAATAAAAGCAGACTATGAATGGCTTGTGACTTTTTGCTCACCTCTCTTCCAAATATGTGCTTACAAAGTAGCTGTTCCAGTCATAGTTCACAAGGAATATTTTGAGATATTCAAGAATGTGCAGCAGATATTAGGGTATTTCCACAATGTGAAATATCTGTTCTTTTCGTCTCAAAAAACAGCCAGTGAGTAATGTTCATCCAATTAAATTTCATGTCTTGAATTTGAGTTACTGCTTGTACTTTCTCTTCGTTCAGTTCCACAGGCACATCATCAATACGTCTTCAGTTGTTGCCGGATTCTTGTGAGGTTTCTCATTCCTCAACCAAAAGTTTCATGTACTTGCTAAAGGTGCAAAAAAGGGGTATTTGAAGCAATAAATCTAAGGACCACTTTTTATTCTACAAAGAACTTGTCAGTAGATGGTTAAAGAACCATTCTTAAATGAGATATACAATTGTAAAGAACTTTAAAGGTCCTACAACTGTCAAAGACGAGAAGGGTCACTTTAAAATATATCACTTAATTATTTTCCATTACTTTTGGATCGCTTGTCTTTTTAAAAGTCACATAATTACATAAAGAGCAAAGAAAAACAATTTCAGCTGGACTCTTCTTGGACTCCTGGCCATGGGTGGCCATAACATCACCTGGGATTGACATGTGATCTCATTATGTGGCAAATTAGACAGTGAATTATGCCATATTTATGATTAACAGGCCTGAGTCTGCACTCAATGACAAATATGTGGCAAAAAAGAAAGGATTTTCTTTTTTTCCCCCACAAATTAGAACTGTAATCAGCAACTTTTAACTTAACAGTAATTTAACTAAAAAATTTCTACTTCGAAAAGAATTACGAAATGTCCCCAGTTCTTTGCTATTCTAAAGTTTAGCACTTTAATTTTTTATTTTTTAATCTGGGTCACAAACACACACTGCTTTGAAATGCAAACTATTGCTGTAAATGACATACTGTCCAAAATAACTACCAAAATTAAATTTGGCCTTGCTTATAGCAGAAACAGAGTACAAAATCAAAACTGATATTAAATATCAATATCCAAATTAAATTCTCATCTCTCAATTATGATCAGCATTTGATTGCAAGCACTGTCAGAGCAAAGATTAACAAAGAGTGCTTGCCTTAAAGTTCTTTAAATATTTTAGGGAGAAATATGACATGGATAAGTACAAAAGGTTAGGATACTGACCTTAAATTTTTGCAAGGTATTAACTTCTTCACTTCTAGACATCTCTAACAGCCCATGACAGAGAAAGCAGCCAAGAGATACAGCTACAGTGCAATAAAGCCTCTATCTCGGGCTATAAGTCAGACCCATAACACATAGCCTAACACAAGCGCTACAGTCGACAGTTAAATCTACCTGGATGCGGCTGGTTTTTATATATGTCAGAGCAAAACTTCTTATCTCCAAAATAAGGAAACATGCTCTTAAATTTCAATATAAGTTAATGTAACAAGATGTAACAAGTTTCAAGATTGTAACATACAGAACAGAAGTGAACGTATAGTGATAAGTCGATAAGTTTACCAAACACAAACACATTAACTGCTTGTTTTGGCTAATGTGCTGGTTTCATACATAACATGGGCAGAAGACAATTTGTAGATGCAACTGGTGCAAAAAACTCCATAGTTCTTATTGGAGTCAAAGAAAAATTACACCTCAATTTTTTTGTAACATATTCTATTTAAAGCCAAGCTTGTTGAGGACCACCACTGGGTCTATTTCTTGGTTAATTTTTAAGTCCTGCACTTTAGAAGCATAATACAGTTACTTGTGGAACTCTATAGCCTTAATAAACTAAATGTTTGAACATTGTCACGTTGCAAGTGCGTACTGTTTCCTTGTCAAGGCACATTTTGTTCATTTATTTACATCATGTCCAACATTCAACAATGGAGTACACTTTCCACGGAGAGACACATTCAGAGATGTTTCCTTGTCCATATTGGAACATTGTGGCCCTTTTGGCATACCTTGTACAAGTGGACACACTCATTCACATCAAAATCAGGTCAATGCAAGATGAGTTTCTGTGCTTTCCAACAAACATGCATATTCAAAAATGGGCTTCTGTTCTAATGTAATCCATTCTTAAGGAAAAAAAACAAAAAACAAAAAAAAGTACAAATGCAAAAAAAAAAGCATCCAACAATTTTGCCAAGTTTGAAGTGAATCAGAGTGAAATCAGCATGAGTACAGAATGACTGATGAAGTGTGTGTTTATAGAACCCAGAAATCTGTAATCAGGCCAGTGCAACAGTTTCCACTTCCATTCTTAGTAATCGGAAAGGGAAAGGGGCTCAATGCTGAAACCTACAGCGACCTGCAAACCTCAAGTACATGCAAATCAACAGCAGCTTAAAAACAAAAAAGAAAATGAACTTAATTAGTATGGGATTTGACTTAATTGCTCCCATAAAAGTGGACACTCCTCTCTCTGGGATTTCCTATCGGAACAAAAAAAGAAGAGTGGATCAGGCAGTCAGAGCAGACTGTGTGTATTTTTGATGAAATTACAATAGGGGTCTTTCTCAGCCTAAACACAACTGCCATCTGATTATTACAGGGATTTAACTCAGACTATGATTCTAAGTGGAATTCTGCCCATATTCCACAACGCTCTTCCTACCTCAGACCAAACATGCAGACTACACATGACCGGCAGCTGTGCGGGTTAAGAAAACGAAAGTGGATCATCATATATCAATATACGCAGCCAATTTTGAGGCTATTTCACACTGCCTATGACCATAAAAGGTGACCTGATTTCATGCTGGTCTTATCACTTTTCCTGTAATGTCTAGGGTATAATCCAGTCTTAACTGCATTTGTCATATTTTTTGCCTTCAGTGCACATTTTTATAGCTACATGAGTGGAGAGAATAAGCTTTAACAGAATGCATTTATTACTTTCACTAACACAAAATGATTACTTTCAACAAATGAGAGCATGTTTACTCAAACATGAAAGTTATGTGATTTCCACAATGATTCATCACGATATCCAGTGAAAGTAGAGAGTAGCAGCAGCTGCATATTCCATTCAATGTGTGTATACTAGGGGTGTAACGGTACAGAAAGGTCACGGTTCGGTTCACACAATAGTTCTGTCATCACGGTTCAGTACAGTTCACGATACAGCGAAGTTAAGCAACAAAAAGTTCTAAAGAATGAGGCTTGGTTTGTTTTTGTTTATTTTAAATAAACAGCAGTGTATTAACCAGTAAACACACACTCTTGCTTCTATTTTCATGTATGTGTGAGGCAGCAGAAGTATTGCGCCAGTAGGTGGCACTATTGCACCACACTACGACACAGGTTTATGATTTACTTGTGCTTTTTGGTCCCTCTGTGATTCCGTATTACTTCAATCACGCCCTCTCCGTCGTACCGTGTATTCTCCGTAGACATCATGTACCGAACCGTGACCCATGTACCGTGACGGTTCAGTACAAATGCATGTACCATTACAGCCCTAGTGTATACACTGTATATATACTATATGGCCAAAAGTATTGGGACGCCTGACCATTACACCAAGACGCACTTTAATGACATTGCATTCAAACACATAGACTTTAATATGGAGTTTGTCCCCCTTTACAGCTAGAACAGCTTCCACTCCTCTTGGAAGGCTTTTCACAAGATTTTGGAGTTTCTGTGGGAATTTGTGTACAGCATTCTGTAGAGCATTTATGAGGTCAGACACTGATGTTGGACGAGAAGGCTTGGCTCGCAATCTCTGCTCCAGCTTGCTTTGTACACTGGGACACAGTCATGCTGGAATAGAAAAGGTTCTTCTCCAAACTGTGTCCACAGAGTTGGAAGCATGGCGTTGTTCAAAATGTCTTGATATGTTGAAGCAATAAGATTGTCCTTTGCTGGAAGAAGGGGCTTAGCCCAAACCCTAAAAACAGGTGTGTCCCAATACTTTTGTCCATATTGTATATATTCATGGTTCCAGCACTTCTGTGACTGTAGCACTTCTGTAACTGATCTCACCCTTGTGGATTTGTGGTTCATTGGAGGCTTTCAAGTGGAACTGTACCTCTTCAGTTTGCTGTTGCTTTTGTTAGTTTGCTACTTGTTGATTCATCCATAGTTCTACTCTCAGCTTTGTCTAGCATAGTCTGCTGAAGGTTTGCTTTAAAAGCTATTTAAGAATTGTGTTTAAATGAGAGGACTAAAGCTGATTACAAATTTCCCAAGCTGAACCCTGATACAAGCCTTACACCCTTATTGATACATGTTAACAATAAAGCAACTGCTGATAATACTGTGGGAAAAACTTTTGTTTTATTTTTGTAATATGTTTAACAAAGAAATAGACATTGTGTACTAAAATTTGTAAAAATACATATTTAAGTAGACCTCTGCCCTGTTGACAAATATTGTTGTTATTTGCCCTTCAACAAGATGTGTACGGTGGCCCAGAAATATCAACACAAACGCAAAAGCCACAACACAAATGCAAAAGCCACAACTGAAATGATCAGCGGTCCGTGTCTTAATGGTCTGGGTTTCCAGGGGACAATTGATGGTGATGAAGAGGTGGACGCATTTTAATCACCGGACCGAAGAAGTTCTAGGAAGTAAGTGAAATGTTCCTAGAAACTGTAATTAATGTCATCATGTGATGGTCACATTTAAGCAATGTTATTTAATTTGTTTAAATTTTCATATTTAATATATGAAATTTGTTTACATTTTCATATTTATAATAAATATGAAAATTTAAACAACTTAAATAACATTGCTTAAATGTGACCATCACATGATGTCATTAATTACAGTTATCTAGAAACATTTCACTTACTTCCTAGAACTTCTTCGGTCCGGCGATTAAAATAAAGCAAACACGTCCACCTCTTCATCACCATCAATTGTCCCCTGGAAATCTAGACCATTAAGACACGGACCGCTGATCATTTCCGTTGTGGCTTTTGTATTTGTGTTGTGGCTTTTGTTGTTGTGTTGTGGCTTTTGCGTTCGTGTTGTGGCTTTTGTATTTGTCTTGACATTTCTGGGCCACCGTAGATATGTAATTTGACAGCAAGGTGTTGCATGTATGCATGTACTGAATATGTGAAGACTACTACAACTATAGAGAAAATATGAAAGAGAAGAAGAGCTAAATGTTTCCACTTGGACTATCTTTTAAAATTTTGATAAAGTAATTATACCGTATACCCTATCTGAACAATGTGACTTTTCAAACTAAAATCCTGTAGGTATTTTGACAAAAACTACAGTGTCTATGATGTATATGACATTTGCTTGTACTCTGCAAAGGGTGTTCACTACCTGTAGCTATGAAAGAGTACAGAGCATGCATAAGTCAGTTCTAAGCAGGTGCACAGCAATTTCTTTGGTCAGGGCTGACACACAACCATAATACTAGAACCTGTGCTTTGAAGTTGTGGATGGCATTTCAGAGGAGAACATGCCTTCAGAGGAATTCTGTGGCACATCTGGTTTTAGCTTCTTCTAGAGACAGGTAATCCTATCAACAACTCACACTGTCAGGGCAAGCTGCAACGTCTTAACCTCCTCCGCACAATCCAACATGCGAGCAACATCTGTGAGACTGGCTATTTCAGTGGATCCTTGAGAGGATACACTGTCATCAGCCATAATTCAGTTCAGTTCATTTTGCATTAACGTGATGGTACGAGGCAACACTGGAGTTCACTGAGAGATGACATGCCATGATTTTACAGCTCTAATTTAGAGCTTTAATCGAGCTTGAAACCCAAACCTGAGAAAATTCTACCTGAGTACAACTTGCCATGACCCACAGCAGTAAGTTTTGATGCTGAACATGGCTGTAGCCCAAGTTTTGTGGAAGTAGATCTTTATTTATAAACAGACTTGTTTGTCTTCAAGATGTTTTCTATCACATGTCCATTTTGTAACAAACAGGGGACATCATAAGAAAAAATAAGGTTTTATGAGATGAAGAACAGTAGTGAATATATTTTAACAGTTATGATTCAATTATGGCACTCCGCTAGCATCTTGGAAAGCTTATTTTCTTCTGTCACCAAATGAAGACAATTCGGTGACAGAAGATGATACTGTTGATATACAATATATAGAGCGGGTAAAATAAGTATTGAACATGTCACCGATTTTCTAAGTAAAGATATTTCTAAAGGTGCTACTGACATGAACTTCTCACCAGATGTTGGTAACAACCCATCCAATCCACATACGCAAAAAAATCAAACCATAGATGTCCGTAAATTAAGTTATAGACGACCGATAGGTATCTACCGCTACACTGTTAAATAACTTTGTGTATTTTTCCTGAAATTAGCTCATTGTTAAAGATCAGAATGATCAAAATGGCAGTCTAGCTAATGAACTTATGAAGATTTAAATGTTAGCTAACATTACCTGTGTGAAACATTAACAGTGGCGATGTCAAACGTTTTAAACCAGAAACTAGAAAATGAACCACACTGTAAAAAGTGTTGTAGTCATCCTTATTAAGGTTAATTTGTTAGATTTGTTCATCAAATATTAGGCTGGAAATATAACCATTTTTAAGGGGAAACTTAGCCTAAGTAGCATGTACTACACATGGCAGACTCTCTTAGCCAGCTTTCAGTCCAATTATGTTAAAGAGATATCTAATGTAGCATTAGGAATACTGGCCAATGACCCCTCGGAGGAATCAAACATCTCTATGCAGGGTGGGGGGCAGCAGTTTTACCACCAAACACGAACCTACAATCTAAATCAAGACGGGTAATGTTTCTATCGTTATTTTTAATTTGCAAGCAATTTATTACATATTTGATGAGACATGGTGTGTGTTCAGTAGAAACTGCATGGCTAACAATACTCTTCAGGTCTTCAGATGGCAGTCTGTATAACATAGAGGGTAACAGTTCTGCCCTACACACAACAGCCTGGGGTTTCTAACAGTCATTCTGGATAAGACTGTTACTCCTTTTTTGAGAAACATTATATATATATATATACACACACACATTACTGTGCAAAAGTCTTAGACAGCTGGGAAAATTATACTTAAAACCTGTTTACTACTGGACAGTAGTGTTAAGTTAGTGTTAAAACATTAATATTACAAT
>JBBJLS010012226.1:0-15775 GCA_037577275.1 Bryconaethiops microstoma
CTCTGTGTACGTGTAAGAACGCGGGTTCCTTTGGTGGGAACCTTTACTCCTTGTGGGAGCGTTCTTATAACAACGTGCGTGAATTACCAGCTCTCTCATTTGTATCCGCGATTGGGCCCTTCCCTCACGCTACAACTGGGCGTCTACAGTCGGCTATGTTCTCGATCCTGACAGCTAGTGACACCACTGAGGTACCCTTAAGCAAGGTACCATCCCCACACACTGCTCCCCGGACGCTGTGTTCCTGGGTGCCCCATGCGTCACATGGCGTATGCATTAAATACAGAGAAGAATTTCCCACTGCTCACACTGTGTGCTGTGGTGTGTTCACACATGACAAAATGGTCACTTTACACTTATAAATGTGCTAACATGGCTAAGCCTGCCTGAAAATGTATCAAAGTAAGCTATTTTTTGAACTCCACATGGTTTTATTTGCTGTTAACAAGCAAAAGACTGATTATTTTGATTTCCCTGCTCCTACAAACAGCAACATCAACAGCTATTGAAAAAAAAAAAGTGTGTCACAGCAGGTGTATGAGGACACACCTACAGGACTCAACTTGAAGTAGATAAGTTCCTTTAATTCAAGAAACGTCTCAAAAACATATTGAGTTTCCAAAAACACAAAAAACAAACAAAGGCAAAATGTAGATACTTTTCCAAGATAGAGTGAGTAGGGCTGAGATGCTGGGAATCTGGCTATAGCAAAACAATATGAACTAGAAATACTCCTCTCCCTTCCACAGTAGAACTCACTCCTGCTCAGTGGCTTTAGTCCAGTGTGGGGTTCCCCGTTCACGCCTGTTACAAACACACACACAGAAGGGGAGAGTCAGGTGAGATACACATACTCTTACAGTCACTGCGAGAGTACGCCGAGCCAGGAACGTAGGCAAGCTGTGTAGGACCTCGCTTCGCGTTGCCATTTGGAAAGTGGGCAAAAGTGGGCGATAGTTCTTCCGTTACTCACTCCCTCTCTTCTCTGAGAAGCACAAGTAGATATAGTTTTCCTCCCAGTGACAACGCAACATATCCCGGGTTTTTTAACACACCTAAGGACTCGGACACCCAATCACACAATGCAAACAATAACACAAGTAACTAGAATCAATCAACTATGACACAAGACAGGTGGACCTGTCATCAGGTACCTAGCAACCCTGCTAATGAGCTAACCGGGCTCTGATGTGACTCTCGGTTGCCTAGGCCCCTTATGACACATGCACACACTCACACACACTGATGACACACTACTACGTGCCCAGGGCTGTGACTTAATACTCAGAGGAGGGGCTGCGTTGGGGGTGTGACTGGAGTTGGAGCTGACATGACAATGTGATTCCGTTAAGATGTCACTGAATTATCCCAGTTCCAATTGTAGAATTCACACAGCCTATCAGTGAAACGGTCTATACTGGGGCTAATTATTTTTAGCCCACAACATCCATCTCCACCTTCCTGCAGTCTGCAGTAAGTATTATAGATCAAGACAGTTTGAACAGCCATCCAGCCAATTGCCAGTGAAATAAGTAAAGTTACATGAGAGAGAGGAGTTTGTAAGGCATATTTAAGTATG
The DNA here is from genome assembly GCA_037577275.1 of Bryconaethiops microstoma. Classification (NCBI taxonomy): domain Eukaryota; kingdom Metazoa; phylum Chordata; class Actinopteri; order Characiformes; family Alestidae; genus Bryconaethiops; species Bryconaethiops microstoma. The sequence goes on from JBBJLS010012226.1 coordinate 1,580, forward strand.
GAATGACCCTGCATTAGGCTATGTAGATATATTTTACTGTATAATTTACAGTAATGCCATAATTGAAAGACATAGCCTAAAATAAAAAACTCTACAAGATTTTCTAGCTAGGGCAGTCATTCCTAATATGAAACAGTTAATGTTAGATAACACTGTCATAACTATCTAGTAAATGAAAATAAGTACCTCTGGTATTTTCACATTTGATGTAAAGGGAATGTAGAAATGATTTTTTTTCAATTCCCCACGGTTAAAAAGACTGAATGGTAGGCCCTCATAACCAACATTCAGGTAAGATTTTTACTTTTTTTTTTTTTACTTTTGTTGGTGGGTCTTCAAATGTGATAATACAGTGTGTGAGCAATGTTTTAGCCCTCCCATCCAATATTATGACGAACTGTCACAGCTCATTATGTTGGATGATTATGTTCGGTCAGTGCACAATCATGCAGGGCAGGGAGTATTTCAGGTAAACCTATAAAGCACCATTTTAGTTGCTCACTTTTTCATCATCAATCTCACCTTTTTGTTGTAAATTGCATTTTCTGTAAATTGCAGACACAGTTTGGTGCCAAATCTGTGATTACTGGTGTAAGTATTTTATTGCAGGTCTTGAAATGTGTGGTGTTCTTGAACATACATGTACTTGCAAAATTACAAGAGCCTAAAAAGGGTTTCCTTCACAATTCAATTTCTTTCAGTATAAGAACAGGTTCTACACTGATATATTGACTGAGCTAACACAATAATTAATTTTATCCTGTCACTAAAATTGTCTTCATACGAACAGTTTTTTTTTGTGTCATTTAGTTTGGAGTCAAATGTATAAATGTGAATTTAGCCAGTAGGATTTCACTTTTCAGGGAACCCAGTAAAACCACTCACTACTTTCTCTTTCACTTCCACAAGCTAGTTACGTATGGTATGTATGTTATTAATACAAATGTTCTCTTTAGTAACAGTTTCTTAAAACAGACCTCCTGTAAACATTACTAGCAGCCAGGTTCCCTACTGAAATCTGCAAAATGCTGCATGAATCATTCTTGGATAACAATGCAGAGCTGCTTTAAATATTCATGAAGGCAAAAATAGACTATTCACATGGTTCAGTGTGAATTTCACGTCACATTATAGAACCCATTACAACTACGATTTATATACCAACCTAAAGAGGGTTTCTAAACTGCACGCTTATCTAAGGTCCTAACAAATATGTGACAGTCACCTACATCGGTTATAAAAAAAAAATTGATTGCCAATGGGGGTTTGTTATTCTCTAATCATGTATGATATCTCACCCAGACATTCAGGAAATGCCCCCATTAGAATCCAAGTAAAAAGAGACAAAAACTGGAAACAGATGCATGATTATATTTGTGGAAAACAGGAAGGGTGATACATTGAAAAATAAAAAATAGCCCACAAGAAAGAAATGTAAAAGCAAAATAAAGTTACATAAACAAATGTTACATGTTGGTTTATTAATGTTTTGAAGACTTGAGAAAATAATAAAATCTTATTTTTGCCTTCAGAAATGATTCAGCAGACTGAGGTCCGACAGTTGTTGCTTTTGGATTCCATAATATGACAGTATATATAAATATAAACTGATAAAACCATTCTCTCAAATGTGAACACACTACAGCACACAGTGTGAACAGCATGAAAGTCTTCCTCTGCATTTAACCTATTCACCGAGTGAAGGAGCAGGCATTCACCCATTTACCAAGTGAAGCAGCAGGCAGCTAGGAACACAGCACCTGGGGAGCAGCGTGTGGGTGCGGTACCTTGCTCAAGGATACCTCAGAGGTGCTTAGCAGTCTTGGGAATTGAACCCACAACTTCGTGATCACAGGGCAAACACCATAATCACAAGGCTACCAGCTGCCCCTTGAACCCCCCTGAACAAGTGTTCAGTCTGACTATGGCTGATGTGAGGAGGACTCTGCTGAGAGTCAACCCACTGAAGGCTGCCGGACCAGACATCATCCCTGGTCATATGCTAATTGATGTGTACACCAGCTGGCAGATGTCTTTACAGATATCTTTGATATCTCTCTGAGCACCACCATCATTCCAACATGCTTAAAAGCTACAATGGTTATCCCTGTACAAAATAAGTCATCAGTCTCCTTTCTCAATGACTACTGTCCCGCCACACTCACACCCATCATGGAAGTGTTTCAAGAGGTTCGTCATGAGGCACTTAAAATCACAGCTGTTCCCATGAGTCGAGCCCATGCAGTTTGCATATCATCCCAGTCATTCAACGGATATTGCCATCTCCTTCACCATTCATTTGGTCCTCACCCACCTGGACAAAATGTCAGAATGCTGTTCATAGACTTCAGTCCAGATTCAACAACATCATTCAACATCATTCTTCAGCATCTGATTGGAAAGCTGAGATTGCTGGGCCTGAACTTCTCCCTCTGCAACTGGATTCTGACCTTCCTGACAGAGAGACCTCAATCAGTCAGGATCATGAGCAACATCTCCAGCACCACCATGCTAAGTGTCTCCCCAGTACCCACGCCAAGTGTGCTCAGCCATCTGCTGTTCACGCTTCTGACACATATCTGTACTTATCGTGGAGAACCTCATGTTGACCCTCTTCACCAGCTCCATCACCAAGAAGGCCCAGTGGTGTTTCTACTTCCTGCAGAGAATGCACATTCTACAAGGGGACTATAGAGACCATTCTCTGTAACTGCATTCTGGCATGGTATGGAAACTGTACTGCATCAGAAAAGGTCTCACTTCTCTCTGTCGCAGACATTTACATCACATGCTGCATCCACAAAGCCACCAGCACTGTAGATATCTCTTTTCCCTCCTTCCATCTGGAAGAAGGTTTCACAGCATCACGGACTTTACTACCAAAATGGGGAACAGTGTCTTCCCCCAGGCCATTAGACTCTTGAATCAAACTGAATAACACACTGCTTCCTATCTCTCAATCACACTTCATGCACACACTAAACTGTTCTGCTGTCAACAAAGAAAACTTATGTCATGGCAATATTGGACAGAGGCTTGTTGATCTTTGTTTATGTTTGATGTCTATGTGTACTTTTGGCCCAGTACGTAAAATTTTTGTGTTGTTTTCAAGAAACTCACAATAAATTAAAATCTGTGCATCAAAGTTCTGATGTTTTCAGTTGTAGAAAGCATTGAAACCCCAATACTGGGATTTCATGCTTGTCATGCTTTTAGTGCATGTAAACTTCTGGCCAGAACTGTACCCTGTCTATAAAGATAATCTTGGGGAATTTAGTTGCAATTTAGACTTTTTAAAATATTTATAAATGTACATTGGAACTGGCATTAGGGGACATGTACTCAAAAATATTAGTTATCAGTACATCCCTACTGAACAATAATGTAGTCAGCTCCATAATTTCTTGTATCTTTGGGGAGCAAGAAATTTTTATGAAAATGTATTTACGTAGTGAATCTGTCTGGATGCTGTAAAAGAAAAACAAGTATACAAGTATTTACTAACAGGTATTGACTCCTTACAGATATCTACTGCTCAGTTTATAACTAACACAAGTAATCTGCTAAATTTACACAAATGAGTTCCTCAATCTTAACAGAAAGGAAATCCTGCCTCGCAGCAGGGTAATAGTTCCTCAGTGAATCTATAAGAAATAATATCTGCTTCACAACAAGTGAGGAAATCCTCATAATTGGCTCATGATTAGCTCATCGAGGGCATGAATGGGCAATTATGTCTTGTGATTGTTATTTTCACAACCTAAGCGTCTTCCATTTCATGTCATGTGTTTGAAAGATATATAAGCTCTCTGCGAAGAGCTAAATTCTTTTGAGAACCATCTGCCTTAGGTGTATTCTCCCTGCAGAAATAAAGATTGCGTTTGCATCGACTAGCCTGAGTGATCATGTATTGATTAGAAGATTTTCCACAACAATGTGTATGTTTATTTGTTTCCCAACACACAAAGTGATGGAGAGGCAAAAACTTCCCAAGAATCATGCTTAGAGTTCTGGTTTCATTTTGAATGAAACTTTCATACCAAAGAATATGTAGAAGGTACACGAATGTTACTGAATGTTAATCTCATCCCTCATCATGTGCTGCTATTTTATTGCCTTTTTAAAATTTTTATTGTAAGTGTTCAGCCATGCCCTCAGAGGAGCTCATCACGTGAGTATTAGGAGACACACAGCTCTGGGCATGGCTAGGGGGCTGGAGTGTTGTGTGAGTAGTCGTTCGATGCCTAAGCAACCCAGGTGCAAAGTGTGAGAGTAATTAGAGTGGGGATGCATTGCTAAAGTATTGAACGACAGGTCCACCTGTTTTGTGTTGAGCTTAAGTGTCCTAATGATTGTATCAGTTGTGTGATTAGTGGGTTGTGTGAGTGTGATGCTTAAATGCCAGCCAAACCTCAGAATCAGTGTATGGTCACCCGTTTAGTTCAGGGAGTTTTTCCCTGAGCAACAAGAAGAAAGTGAGCACTGCTCTGAGGGAAAATCCGTATTTCTATGCTATGCAGGGAAAGCAAGGCAAAGTGAACTTGTGTGTGGGTTCTTCATACTCCCGCCCGCCCCCTCCCCCTCCCCACACACACACACACAGGTTTAGCCCCGAGACTCCTACGGGGCAGAAAGGACTCCACGAAGAGTGGAGTGAGACAGTAACCAAATCCGCAAAAGCAGCAGGAGGACCAGAGGACTGGAGAGGACCGAGAGGTCCACCCGTATTGAACATTTAAGTTTGTTTTACAGGCTCCCTCAAATAAAGACTATTTGCTAAACCTTTCCCCCAGTCCCTACTTGTACATCCTTCCAGCACGCAAATGTGACAGATGACCACAACTAATCCCCCCCCCACCAGATAAAGATCAGATGCAACATCGGGTGGCGAACCACCACAATCAGCTGGCACAACTCACGAACGTTGTGGAGCAGATAGTGCAGGCTCCACGACTCACTCTTGTAAAAACTCCACTTCGATGCCAGAAAGGTATGGGGGGGATCCCGCTACATGTAGGAACTTCTTACTCATATGCAATTTGTATTTTGCAGAGTTTCCAGGGACGACCCCTCAGCAGAAGGTCTCAGTCATGATGCAGCATGTAACAGGGAGAGCACAAGACCGGTCCAAGTCCTAGAATATACAAACTTTCTCACCAAGTTCAAGACTGCGTTTGACTACCCTGACCATGGGAGAACCAGCAGCTGTTGACTGCTCCAGCTGCGACAAGGGATAAAATCAGCAGCAGATTATGTGGTGGAATTTCGTATACTCGCAGCCGAGAGTGGGTGGAATGTGCCAGCCCTCAGAGCAGTGTACAGAAAAGGACTGAGTAATGAGCTGCAGCTGAAGCTAGCCTGCAGAGACGAGGGGCTGAGTCTGGATTAACTCATCCACCTCAGTATACGGCTGGATCAGCACATGAAAAGCATGACTTCAGGGGCAAGCATGAGAGGGTTAAAGACGGCGGCCCAAATTACAACAGGGGCCGTGCCCATTCAAGATGCCAGTGCACCGGAACCGATGGAGATGGGCCATCAGCTGTCTTTGCAGGAGAAGAGGAGACGGCGACTGGAAGGGCTGTGTCTGTATTTTGGAGGGAAAGGTCATTTGGTGGCATCCGGCGTCACTGACTCTCTCCGCGACCTCTTCCCATAATATGTGCAAAGTTGAAGTGTTACTATCTGTGGCTAATCGTTCTTGTCTTGTTTCTGCCCATATAGATTTGGGATTATCTGGTAACTTTGTGTCCAGAGTGATGGTGGTTTCATTTGGACTCCTAGTGGAGAGGTTATTCCCATGTGCGTCCTCGATGGGCACCTAATTGCCGGCAGAGCTGTGGGTTGGCAAACTAAACCCTTAAAACTCAAAATAGAGCCAGAACATTTAGAAATGTTAAGCCTGCATGTGTTAGAACATCCTGAACCTCTTATGATCCTGGGGCTGCCATGGTTAAAAACCCACAGTCCTCAGCTAGATTGGGCCTAATTGCTCCAACCATAGTACCAACATTTATTTGGGTACCACCTTCGTTGAGAGCCCACTGGCCAACGTCCCTGGGACTGTGTGATAAACCTCTTGCCGGGGAAAGAACCCGGAATATAATATATACCCCCTCTCCGAAAAGGAGACGAGGGTTATGGAAGAGTACATCAACGAGGCACTCCGGCAAGGGTATATACACCGGTCCCGGTCTCCTGCATCAGCGAGTTTCTTCTTTATAGAGAAGAAGGATGGGGGTCTCCATCCCTGCATAGATTATTCAGGGCTAAATGCAGTTACTGTCAAGTATTTACACTCATGGACGCTCATGGACGCGGAGAGAAATTATGATCTTGCCAATCGTGAGCTGCTGGTGGTCAAAGCTGCTTTAGAAGAGTGGCGCCACTGGTTTGAGGGAGCCAGACACCCTTTCACTGTGTACACTGACCACCAGAATCTGGAGTACATCCAGCAGGCAAAACGACTTTGTCCAAGACAAGTTCAATGGGCCCTGTTCTTTAATTATACTATCACCTATTGCCCTGACCCACGTAATGCTAAGGCGGATGCCATATCCAGGTGCTTCCCAGTTCCTGAAAAGCCAGAAAGTACTGAGCCTGAGCTTGTAGTAGCTCCCAAAAATTGGGATCTGGATACAGGAATCAAGCGCTTAAATAGGGGGAGAGTTGTCCCTCTCACCTGTCCTAGGGACAGGAAATATGTTCCTGAATCAGTAAGGGCTAAAGTCATAGAATGGGCTCATAACACGCTGGTTACTGGGCATCCAGGGATCCATCGAACTTTTGAGGTGGTAAGTTGTAAATACTGGTTGCCCTCAGTATGGACAGATGTGGAGAAGACAGTTAAGTCTTGTTCCGTGTGTGCCGTATCTAGGACACAACGTCATATGCCTACCAGAAAATGAATGCCACTTCCAATACCACAGAGGCCATGGTCGCACATTGCTGTGGATTTCGTGATAGACCTCCTGGTGTCTAAAGGGTACATGGTAGTGCTGGTGGTCTAGGACTGGTTTTGGAAGGGGGTCCGGTTCCTGCCATTTGTTTCCCTTCCCACCGCCCTCACAGTGGCTGAGGTGCTCTTTCAGGCTGTGTTCTTGCCCTGTGGCATGCCGGAGGACATCCTCCCTGACTGAGGTCCCCAGTTTGTCTTGTGGGTTTGGTCTGCGGTTTTTAAGAAGCTGGGGACTTCTTTCAGTCTGACTTCTGGGGATCACCCAGAGTCCAATGGTCAGGCTGAACAGTCAGTGCAGGAATTGGGTCGTTTCCCCCTGGCAAAACTCGTTGTGTCACTCCGCTACTGGCCTAACGCCCTTTGAGTGTGTGCTTGGGCGTCAACCCCTGCTCTGCCCCTGGGATGGAGAGTCCTCTAACATTCCAGTGGTGGATGACTGGTACCGGAGGGTGGAGCGGGTGTGGGAAAGGACACACACATCCATCAGCAGGGTGGCTGGACATTTTAAAAGAGTTGCAGATCAACAGTGGCAGAATGCACCAGTTTATCGGGTGGGGGATAGGGTTTGGCTCTCTTCCCGGGACTTCAGAATGAAACTGCCATCACATAAGTTGTCTCCTAATTACTTTGGCCAGCATACAATTGTGAGACAGGTGAAAAACTAAAAGTAAAAAATCTGAGCGTGTCATAACTCGTGAGACTGTGAAAAACTAAAAACAGCTGAACCACTAGACTTGACACTTATGTAAAAGCCAACAGGCCCAGCTTTATTTGATTTAAACCTGACTGTCCATTAGCATTATTTTCTACCCACCCTATCCAGTGGAGCCACTGTATAATGCACCATATTATAAAATCTTTCTGTACTGTAAATATGCAGCAGTTTAACATCCCTCTTAGTTAGGCTCCCTGGCCTTAATTTGCCTGCTGTTTGTTTTTTTTGGATCTGTAGTGTCTCTTTTTTTCTGTATTTTTCTATTTGTGTTATTTTTTTCTTAACTGTTTAGTAAATGTTTGTTAGTAAATCTATTGAGTGTATTCTTCCAATAAATAATTATAGTCACTTGTAGTTATGCAATAACCAAGCTTTTAACATGGCCTTTTCACCCCCCTGAGCTTAGCCTTATTGAATGTCTGTGGGGTGAGCTGAGGAGGACTCTGGAGAATCAGGAAAGATTCTGTATTCTGTAAAACTCACTGCTGGAAAATGAGGATGCACAAAGTGCCAAATGTACCAAAAGTGACTAGTGGCATAGCTGTGCATTTTTACTTTTTTTATTTTACACTTCTATTTTTAAATAATATTTCTAATATTTTCAGTATGAATGGAATACCCACAAAAACTATTTTCTGATTCATTTTTGCCATCTTTACTAAGTGTTCTAATAATTACCAATTTGTCTGTAGCTTTAAATGATGTTACAGAATAAAATCTCTTGCAAGTCCCAAACTACAAACTGCTTCCTGTTAAAGGTTCAGGTTACAGTATCAAGAGTAGTGAAAATTGCAGCAAGAGGCAGCGTTTTATTTTTCACAACCTCTGAGCTATGTTAAAACCTTCCTTTCAGCATCCTGGACTCAGCTGCAATCTTTAAGTCTAAGATGAAAACCTACAGTACCCCTGTTTTATTCTTCCAACCCTCTGGACTGAACAATCTCGATCATTTTATGGCTTTGTGCCGCTCACTTCCTGCTGTGAGAAGTGAGTTGAATTAAATTTAATTTTTACCACATAGCCTTTGCTAATGCATGCTTGTCATTTATTACATTTTATTACACACCAATCAGCCATAACAATAAAACCACCAGCCTAATATTTTTGCGGCAGATCCTTTGAGTGGGGACTCCATGGATAGGACTAGTTTGTCCAGCTCATCTCACAAATATGCAATTGGGCTGAAATCTGGGGAATTTGGAGGCCAAAGCAACACTTTGAACTCTTTGTCATGTTCCCTTCCATTTCTCAGCAGTTTTTGCAGTGTGGTAAGTGTCCTGCTGAAAAACTCCACTGCAATTAGGAAATACTGTTGCCATTTTTCCTGCTTCCAACACATCAGTTTCAATAATCGACCATTCACTTATATCCTACCCCTTGACAGTTAAAACTGTAACGAGATAATCAGTGTAATTTACATTGTCTGTCTGTGGTTTTAATGGTTAGTGTATGTATTTATAAACCTTCGTTTCACTAATCTGTGTATAAAGCTGCACTCCCTGTCCAATGTCTGGCCATAGATCACTGTGAAGTGGCAAATTTGCTATGAGGGGAAACCAAACAGAAACTTAAATAGTGGAGGTGGCATTCTGTCAAACATAATACATGTTTCATATTGATATGGTGCCACAGTAAAAAGCAAGAGATTTTTTTATTTGTACACTTCACAGCACTTTAGATGTTGCAACATAAGAAATGTGAGAGCGGTCATCAAAACACCATGAATATTCAAGACTAATTTCATGGATTATCCCTTCAAGCTCAAATACTGACTTGACTTGACTTGAGTTAACAGCAAGTGACGAGTTCTCAGACGAACCACTCGGAGTGACACTGCTTTGTCAGTTTGAATGGGAATGAATTAACAGCTCCAGCACTAGGTCAAAAATAAAAGACGGTGAATGCCCTCTTCATGGAAGAAATCCAACCAAATAGGCTAATTATGACTTTTCTTACACTCAAACAACAAGCAATGGGAGATCTGTTGGAGTGGTACGGAACAAGAGTGGGGGTTTATAACGTAATCCAATGTATACTTGTATTTTTAAAGCTCTGCTTTAGAATCCTGGGGAACCCTTTTCTTCTCAATCATTGTTCTGAACTGATGCTGCCCCCTGCTGTTAGAAGACAACAAAACCCACCCAGTCTTTATGAACACTAGTTTATAAATTCAAACAACAGTGCAAGGAGAGAGACCTATTAAGCTCTCTCTCTAGAGGAAGAATATTCCGTTTAAAACAGTTTGTAGAACATAATGCAAAAAAAGAAAGAAAGAAAGAAAATCTATTTCACAGAGTGGACAACATGTTTATGGTGTTAAATATCACACTATGGTTTGAAAGGCTTTAATTAATTAAAACACAGGCTAAAAGCAAATATTGGAAGCACAACTGAAGGAAAGATTTACTCACACACATCAAAACATATAACTCACACGCATCAATCCTATATAAAAACGAAGTTAAATAATTAAGTTAAATAAAACATCATCTATCTTACATACTACTTACATACTACTGATCTATACTACATGCAAAAACATACTTCTAACTACTATCTGTGTTATTAGAAATTCACTTAACTGTAAGTTACTTATCTATTGTATTTATACCCAGCATTTGTATATATAGCATTGTGTATTTCATAATGAGGTTTTTCTGAATATTTTTTATTGGATTTACTTAGACTTCTATTTTATATTTTCCTTGTCTCTGTGTGTCTTTGCAATCAAAACACAAGAAATTTCCTCCAGGATCAATAAAGTTTTCTGATTCTGATTCTGATTCTGTGCCGTTAAAATCTCTTTGCAAAATGTACTGACGCACCTGTAAAAACAACATAACAGAAAGTAAACTCACCTTTTTAAATAGTGAGCCGTCCAATATGTGTGGAAAATGATCTTTCGTTATCTACTCAAGATATTCAGCCAGGAAAGATGTCCATATATATTACGGCTCTTCCTCTCAGCATGAAGTCTGTCCTCCAGTGCATGAGCTGCGTTTGTCAACGAACCGCTCTTGTCTACACGGGCTCCGCCCCCTGAGCTCTGATTGGATATGAGCTAGTTCCATTGATCAGCCCCCTTCTAACTTTTGATGGAGTCTAACATGACAGTGTTTTTGCTTATACTCAGTTGTATTTACATGCACAAAAGTATTGGGACACACCTGTGTTTCAGGCTTTGGGCTAGGCTCCTTACTTCCAGTGAAGGGCAATCTTAATGCTTCAGTATACCAAGGCATTCTAACTTTGTGGACACAGTTTTTTGGGAGGAACCTTTTCTATTCCAGCATGACTGTGACCCTGTGCATAAAGCAAGCTCCATAAAGACATGGTTTGATCAGTTCATTGTGGAAGAACTTGACTGGCCCGCACAGAGCCCCATCCAGCACTTTTGGGATGAACTGTAACAGAGATTGCGAGCCAGACCTTTTCGTCCAACATTTGTGCCTGACTTCATAAATGCTCTACAGAGATAATTGACACAAAATCCCACAGAAACTCCAAAATCTTGTGAAAAGCCTTCTAAAAACAGTGGAAGCTGGTATAGCTGCACAGGGGGACCAACTCCATATTAAAGTCTATGTACAGTATTTGAATGCAATGTGGTTGAAGTTGCTGTTGGTGTAATGGTCAAGAGTCCCAATACTTTTGTCCATATAGTGTATCTCATAGTTCTTTGTTTCAGTTCATTCTATTCTGAACCATTGGCTCAGCACCTGGACTGCTATGCTGCAGCTCATCCTTCTCACTTTGGAACTTTGACATTTCACTTTAGAGACAATGGATTGCAGCAAGAGAAGAATAGCGCCTAACATCAGCTCCTGAGTTAATATATGCTGTCGCATTAACATTACACATCACTGGAACTAAGTGGCCAAGCTCAAACCCTGACCATTATCAGTCAGTGGAGTTCACTTGATTAACGAAACATTTTAAGTTCCCTTGTTTAGAAATTAACCTTGGATAACAATTTTTCTCACACCCATTTCTAAACAAGCGAACTTAAAATGATTCGTTAATCAAGTGAACCCCACTGACTGATAATGGTCAGGGTTTGAGCTTGGCCCCTTAGTTCCAATGATGGGTAATGTTAATGCTAAAACACACATATTAGACAATTAAATGCTCTTAATTAAATGCAGTTTAGGGATGACCCTTTCCTGTTCCAGCATGACCGTGCCCCTGTGCTTAAAGCTAAATCCATAAAGTCATGCTTTGATAAGCTTGGTGTGGAGGAAGACCAGTCACATGCACAGAGCCCTGACCTCAACACAAAGCCTCAATGGGGCAACTCCATAATCATGCTCAATAATAGTTTTGCTCAGTAATAATACTTTTGGCTATATAGTGTATAAATTAGAAACAAACCATGTCAATCAGTAAACAGCAGTGGCAGTCATACATGCCCATGCCATAACACTACCTCCACCATGTTTGACAGATGATGTGGTATGCTTTGGATCACGCTTTCTTTCTCTATACTTTTCTCCTTCCATCCTTCTGGTATAAGTTGATTGTGGTTTCGTCTGTCCAAAGAGCCTTATTCCAGAACTGAGCAGGCCTTTTATGGCAAAGTGTAATCTGGCCTTCCTGTTCTTCAGTGTTACAAGTGGTTTGCTAAAGGTAAACCCTCTATATTTATATCCATGAAGGCGTGTCTTGATTGCAGACTTTGACAGTGATACACCAACCTCCTCTTGACCTGGCTGGATGTGAACAGCTTTTTTTCACAGGCGAAAGAATTCCATGATCATCCACTTTTGTTGTCTTCTGTGGTCTCCCAGGCCTTTTGGTGTTACTGAGCTCATCTGTGCATTCCTTCTTTTCAACAATGCACCAAACTGTTGATTTAAACCATTAAAGTTGCTGTGCAAAAGAAATAACAAAATTACATAAATATAATAACTACACCTACAGTTATCCAGCTCTGAAACTGGCTCAAAAACTGATGTCTTTAATTGGGAAACTGTTATGTGTATTGTAACAGATGCAGGCATGGAGCAGAACATAGATGCAGACACAGGTTTATTAACATAAAAAGAATGCACCAAATTGTTGATTTACTTCTTAAATTTTAGCTGTCTGTCTGACCAATAGCCTCCATAACTTGCACTGACACCTCTTTGGACATCATCATGAGTTCTAGTGAACAACTACCAATGCACATTCAGGGCCTTGAATGAACTCCAGAACTTTTATACACCAATTTCATCCTGGAATCATGAGGGAACGGGTCACACCTAGCCAGGATACTGCTTGTCAGTCACTTTTGAGCCTCTAAAACTTGAGGGACTCTCTGTAAAATGTTTGTAATTTCTGAAACCAGAAAGCACCTTTGTTAAAACCCTTAAATTAAAGCTGAAAGTCCATATTTCTATCACATTTTGACTGCTTACTATATAGAGACAAAATGACAAACATTGCATCAATATCCAAATACTTATGGACCTAACTGTATATACTATCTACACAACGGGAAATCGGTAGGCTGGATCTTATTACTTCTTTGTTCAAAATAAATTTAGAATTTATTCCCATGTTGTTTAAACACATAAAACAAGAACAGACAGCCACATCACTGTATTGAAACTATATTGAGCTATTTGAATGAAAGTGAAACTTGAATGAATGTGTGAAGTAGTAAGGCTGGAGTGACTATGCCATTCTTACCCTGCAGACTGAATATTAAAAAAAAAAAACATAATCCTGTCATCCAGGAGTAGATTTGTTATGCAGCAAGGCTGGCTGGCTCAGACAGAACTTACAAAGATCTAACAACAATAAAAAACAGTCAGACATCTCTCTCATAGTAGGCATGTCAGGATGGATCAAGACTAATCAAAGTAATTTTAACATGAGGAACTGAGGTGTCATTATCCGCAGTTAAAACCATGTTGAAGCATGTTTTCCTTCCCATTTGAAACACAATGACTTGCTTAACAGTGGGGGGCAGCTATAAAAAGGGCTATAGTTTCAGTCTCTTAGCAGGTGCTTACATTAAATCAGACAACCTGCACTTTAACGTCACAGTCATTATTCTATTTCAAATTCATTGTGCTGAACTACAGGGCCAAAGCAACAAAAGGCAGCATTGTGTATATTTATTAGCAAAGTAGCAAAAGTAACAAAGTATGTTGTTCAATACATCTACACTGTTCAGCCATAACCACCTAGCAGCAGATCCTTTAATTTAATTATCATTATTTATGAGGTGGGGCCTCCATAGAGCAGTTTGTCTAGCACATCCCACAGTTGCTTAAAGGGGACATATTATGCAAAACTCCCCCATCCACTAGATTAGCTGAAGATCCACCATTTTTGTCTGCTGGTTTTACAAGCACGCATAAGACGCCGAGCGCTATGGCTACAGACAAAGGCAAGTCACTAAGGAAGTGTTGTGTTCATGTTGCTCTGGGTCAAACTCGGGGTCGAACATATACACCCTGTTCCAAATTATTATGCAAATTCTATTTAAGTGTCACAAAAATGAGATTTTTTGGTTTTCAATTAAACTCATGGA